>JAANSM010000638.1:0-25418 GCA_036850725.1 Orchesella villosa | reverse complement strand
TTAATAAAAACGAAAACGTACCGAATTGGAACTTGACGGACAACTTCATCCGTGATGCAACCATGTCGCTGAGCCTTTGTCACAAAGCGATCGATTAGAGAATAAGCAGGCGGTAAGTCAATGCAGATATCCGGTAAGTCCTCAAACACGCGAACGAAGCCCTGTTAAAAAGAGACGAAAAACATTAAAGATTTGCATGAGGTGCTAGGAAGGGTTTTACGGTGATGAATTCAACACAATGCATCATGATACTGTAATATTTTTGATAGAAAATAATGTATGGTAACGTACCCGCAGCATCTGATCCGGGGTAACGAGACAAGAATTGAAAAGAGATTTCAAAAGCCGACAAATAGCATCTTCGACACTCTCTTGCATTGACTCGAGAGCCATGACAATGGCCTGTATGAAACAAAATTATGGTTTTAAATTCCAATTCTACTACCCAAGTCAATTTTTAATTTTGAAATTGCAAGTACACTATAAGAAGACATACCTCATAAACTAATTCGTGATGGAAATGCGGCACTTCCAACTCACGGAGGCATCGACCAGCCTCAGTAGCATCATTAGATGATAAATACTCTTTCAAGAGCATGGAAATCCTCTTGGACAGAGCTCTAACGGGCTGCCCGCCACCACCAACACCCCAAACGTTATGAAGTCGAAGCATTGCAATTTTGTCAGCAAGCAATACTTCAGCATGAGTGAGAGCAGCTCTGTAAATAAGACATGAAATTATGTTAGAACTTCATAAAACATCAATCCAACGTTCGAAAACGCATTACATTAGCTATAAGCTTACTTCGCGTGCTCGTTCGGTGCCATATCTTTCCATGAATGGACAAGTCCCACAGAAATGCAGTCATCAGCTACCGCACGAGCAATAAAATTTCCGAGAATTGTTGCAGCGTCGGGAGCATCAAGGATTAAATCCGGCAAATTGCCCAACAAAATCTCGAATGCTTTGGCAACATCTTCTGACGTAACGACACCCTCCATAAATTCTGAGATCAAGACAGAGGTCATCTCCCGATGAGATGGTTTGTGATCCATCGCAGCTTCGACAGCAATAACGATCGTCTGCAAGTTAAATCACGATCTTTAAACGACATGTCCAAAAACTAATATTTGATTGACATACATTCAGAATTTTTCGTCACTCATTACCTTGTGCTTTTTCTGCCCCACATTCATTTCCTCTAGGGCAGCGATCACTTCGCCAGCGTCACCATGTTCAAAATACTCTAAGATAATCGACTCCACGTTTTTCTGTAACGTTGTAAACATATTACAATTGTACATTAAGTACAGAAGTACACAATTTTAAAGCGCGACTAACAACTAACGCAGAGTCTTGAAGCTAAACTGAGAGCACTAATGTAGTACCTGTATCTCGTCGTCTGTCATCTCGGGAATGATGGCTTCAAGATGAATATCACCATTGTCAAGCGACTCAGAGTCATAGTTAGGATCTTTGTAATCAAGCGCAGCAACGGAATTCAACTCAGAGCCATAGGCTCCCCAAGTGCCCTTGCCACCGGCACCACCTATTCAATAGAAAAGGACAAGAGTTTAATGACTTGTGCGATCTCACCTTCTTAGAATGTACCATTGTATGTATTTTACTGATCCTGAGTGGCCAACAAACAATTCTTCATAGAAGGACATAAGTATATATGTATGTATGATACATAATGTGTGTGCAATGCGTATGAAGATAAATATCTTAAACATTCTCGCACAGCATTCAACTGATTGAATAATTACACAAATTCGCATGCAATAATAATAATCATGTACTATAAAAAAAACTTTGTATATAATTTATGAGCTTATAATACCCTTAGAAATAAATTCGCACATAAGTAGTTGGAATTGTAACAAGTTTTCCAATACATATGCTACGTACCACTATAATTATAAGCTGTAGCTAGATGAAAAAATTGTAAATTGAAACCATTACATTACGCACTTTCCGCTCAAACTACAAACTAGCTCCTATCTACTAAATCAACTCATGACTAATGTAGTTTGTCACTTGATCATCATCACGTTGCTCTCTCAAGTGAGCAAAAGAAATTATTGGGTTTCAACTGGTAAAACATGTGACTATCAAAACTGCAAACAAAGGCGGAGAAACGACATCTTTTCTAGCACACATCTACGTAAGATCCTTGACTGCATTTTGTGCATATATCATCGCTGAGAGGACTTCAATTCATCTCTGACTTTTTTTTGCAAATGGTGTAACGAAATATTGCATAAGAGCCATGCTTCACAAACCATTTCATACAAAAGCATGTCTCCTTGGATGGACTGCTCTAAAGCTTCACATCAACTCACAGGTCAACGACACCATACGCACTGCGATACGACTTTCAAATTTCATGTTGTCAGTAGGTCCCCTACCAAACAACCATTTCGCAACTTGCAGAACACAGCATTAACTGCCAATATTTCCATTTTAACATGTATGTACATACATACGAATACTTACAATATAATATACAATACATCTATATATATTGTTATACAACATAATCAGCATCATGTGAATGCGTGACAAACTGAAGAGCGATACTTTATAAAATGTGCCCTACTGATGATGTTACAAAGATGAAACCTGTCCTACTCTATATTTTCACCAGTTAGTTCAATGATTAGAGACGGTTATAATACAAAATGCAGTTAGTCATTCAGCTCACCAAGATTTTTTTTTTCACTCGGCATGCTATTATTATTATCATGAATCTTCAACGTAAGAAGAAAAAATGATTTACGGCTCACAACTTTTATGTTGCACACGGCTGTAAACTGAGCAACAATTGGAGGCACTCACTACAGCCTGACTTCCTTTCTTGCTTGATATAATTTGCAGCTGACTAAATGCAGTAAATCTGCATGCAACCGGCCTTTTGCATCGAAGTACCTATGTGTAGAACTTGGTTGTTGGCTGTTGGTTGCTAGTTGACTTCAAAATATTCTTATATATTTATTGGGATGAATGCATATTGGATGATTATCTTTTTACGTTTACTGTATATATCGTCATAACGTCATCTAATGTAATGCGCTAACAGTTCTTCCTTTAATTTAAGCTACCATAAATAGATACCAAATTTGAAAGCTTTTCTTTATTAAGCATCAGGTAATAATATGAAATCGACATTCTGAAATGAGTTATGACCTTAGCTTTAGTTTGCTACTTCTGCTCTATGTATAAAAACTATTAAAATTTTTGTAATACATAAAATTCATAAGTTTTGCAAGTAAGTACGTGGGACATGACAAAAGATGCTTCAAACTCATTTTGATTCTGAAACAGCCACGTGCTTATGGCTAAAAAGACAACGACATAAAAACTGATCAACAGTTGTGCCCTAGACCTTCACACGGGCAAATCCTAACGGAATATTCATTGGGGGAACATGTCGTCTACCTATACTACCTAGATATAATATGCACATGAATTTTCACAGCCTTTACTTGGTTCATACAGTTAGTTATCATCATAATGCAAGGTAGCGTAAGCTCAGAGGAAAAACAAGCGATTGCGATTTGCCTGATACTGCACTCTGCAAAACTTGAACATGGCGAGCTTATACAGTACAGCTCGCAACTTATTCATGGTTTGCTG
Source organism: Orchesella villosa (assembly GCA_036850725.1). Classification (NCBI taxonomy): domain Eukaryota; kingdom Metazoa; phylum Arthropoda; class Collembola; order Entomobryomorpha; family Orchesellidae; genus Orchesella; species Orchesella villosa. Next base: position 21,778 of record JAANSM010000638.1, on the reverse strand, counting down.
TAAGCATAAAATGAAACAAATATAACTGTTTCATCTCCATTTCCTACTTGTCTACTCAAACCCCAGCTTTTTTTGCCTGTCACATGCTTTCATTTACAATCGATTTGATCAAGCAGTCGTGAGCAAATGATAACTGATAATATTATTCACCAAGACTCGCCTCGCCTGCCAAACCATCGGTTTTATAACTGGGCTGAATTTTGTACTTCTAAATCCTCGCAACAATAAAAACCACTGGTGATTTGGCATGCAAGATGCAGAGATATCATGCGCCTTTTCAAATAACGATGATGATGGTGATGGCAATGACAGGGAGACTGTCTAAATTTGCAGCCGTGAGACGCAAAATGCATGAGTCTATTCAAACTGTTCTGCTAGTTTTATTGGTTTCATGCTCTGTGGTATTTGCCTCCAAGTTTATGTTGGAAAACAAGCTATTTTAGATTTTTTTGCTACAAAATTTTAAAAGCCGATGAGATGAGAATATTTTCAAAATCTTCATCACACAATGACTCACACCAGTTGACTGGCAACCAACCAACAACGCACTTTGTCTATTGAGAAAAGTACAGTGATCCAGACGGAATGTTTATTTTCATGAAAATTATGTAGTAAACAGGCATGAGAATTAGGAGCCAAAAGATTAGCCTGGTATATAACGAATGTGTTTTTTCTGTTTTATGCAAGGATTTTTGACCATCAGATCAGTGTAATGTAGAAAATGGTAGTTGTCTAGTTGAGCCCAAACTCATGATGTATAGATATCCTGTAATGTTTACGGTAATAATGTAAATATCATGTACTCAATTACCTTTCTTGGGAAGACCACGACCAAAGCCATTCCTTGGTTTTCGCGAGTTCTTCATATGACGTGCCGCTGTAACAATTGGACCGCTTCCATTGGTGGTATCCTTCACAAGGTGCTTTGTCAGACGCTTGGCCTTTCGCTTGATGCGATCAGAGGGGAAAGCATCCGTCAAAGTCTTGTCAGTCGGACTCTTAGAGCCCTCATCAATTCCGTTGACTTCAACGACGTCTTCGTCAACATCCCCATTCAATAATATAGGAGCTTCCTCCTTCTTGTCATTTCCATTCATAAGCTTGACTCCGAAATCCATCTTGCACAGTTGTACTTTTTTTATGAGAAGAATATAGATACTGATAGGAATTTATATAATATATAAAGCCTCCCGAGATGCGTCAGATACGAGATACAGCTAGCTATTCCAGGTAATTCAAGTAATTGTCAGCCTTTTCCACGATCCAGTTTTGCCAAAATAATATTCAATGTTAGAACATTCGTCCGGTTATCTTTACAACAGGCTACGAAAAGTTTGATGACGCCGTTTTGAATCGGTGAGCAAGTTGGGTTCTGGTGTTAACCGTTTTTTGAAAGTTATGAAAATACGTAAATTGGCGATAAAAAATGTTTGTTTCTCGTCCACAAGCTTTCGTCCGTGCTGACGGCGATGATACAAGTGATAAAGCCGCTGTCGTCCTTGCGAGATTCGCAAGTCGTACCTCTTCCTTCTCCAGCTAAAAAATTATGGCGTTCCTAAAATCACACAAAACGAATAACACATTACTTTAATGCAAATACTCTCATAAACACTAAATATGCACAGTATCTACTAACACTATTTGAGTAGTATCAGTTCAAATGCATGTGTTTCCATATTATCTACAATGTTGTCAAGGTCAACCTCTATTCTCCCCAGTTTGCTGCATCACAACAACTCATGGACACGAAATGTATGCACGATTTTCTTCCAACTTCTCAAACAAATGCAAATGACGACACAATATTTCCCATGCAAACTGTAATCTGGTGTACTACTATACTAAAAACGCCAATATACCTCGGGATAACTTGACTTAATTTTTATGAAACGTTATCTTTGCTTTTCCTAGGTTGCCATACTTAGACCTGCATTTATTACTATTACCCCACACCGGCAAAAATATACTGAATGATATTACAATATTTGTCCAAACATTTTATATAAATGGTTTGAATACATATTATGATGACTATGTTGCATATTATTCATGATGCTTGTATAATTGCCCACCTAACTACTTCTATCTATTTATCAAACCGTTACCAAATCACAATTAAATCCAACACACATCAAAGATTATGGTAGATAGTACCGAATGAACACCTCTGACATTGAAAGAGCACAAAAGTGTAAACCGTAGCAGCAATGTATTTTTAGTTAGTTAGCTAAATGACAACGCCACATATCCCCATACTCCCTTTATTTTCAGACACACCTTCAGCCAAAACGCACTACCATTATCACCACAACGCTTACACAATGGACATTAAAACCTCAGCGAAGTCAGCACGGTACCGATTTACACCGTCATTGTAGTAAATCGAAATGAAAAAATAGCTCCGTGGTTGTGGTTAAAAAAACTACATATAACATGCATACCACCGTATATATGTGATATTGGCAGAGGATGTGAAATGAAACTGCGTCGTTCCGTTTTTTTCTCGTAAATGCTGAGCCAGAAGCCACCACATAAAAGGTATGCATAGAGAGACAATAGACTCTGCACCGCTAGGCTTGTGCTTGGCTCGACGACTGCTAGCTCCAGTCTATGGTTTGGTCTACCAAAGCACGTAGGCAAAAACTACCAATTAATAATTATGATGAGTCTACTTAAACTTGGTGTGATGGTAAAACAAATGCTCAGTACAATATAATCTTAAGTTTGCCAAGAAATCTTATACATATTCTCCATCTGGAGATCTGTCACCTTCTTCGACCTTGCTGCTTGTGTTTATGGTATATTTTTTTAATATGATATTACGCTTCCGCTTGGTTTGACTATATCTAAGTAAGTACGTATTTATGGATGCGGACACCGCAAACGTTAACATTGTAACAAAATTTGGTCATCCTCAGAACCGCATTGTATGCAAATAATAAATTTACTTATGTATTGAAAATTATGATTGACTAGTTTAATTTAGTTACTTACTCAGTTGTTATTCCGTTGTTTTCATTCGCTCAAGAGATAAGAGTATAAAGTCAAAGGAGACGGAAGGAGGGTAAGATAAGAATTTATATATATGTAGTTCTATAACACCAATTAATTTGTACACTGTGTTGTGGTAAGACGATGTTTTTGAGTTCAAAAAAATTCAAAAAAATACTGCGTTCCAAACAGGTAATTAACAATTGGTCTAAATTAGTGCCTACACTGCTGACATAAATGGTAACGTTCAGTAAATATAGACGCACCTAGCGAAAATAACTAATCTTGTAATTTAAGAAGACTGTTGATGTTGTAGAAAGAACGATGTAATAATATATTTATATATACTTTGTCCAAACTTGGGTTCTATCCTTACACTTATTATAATATTTCGAGTTAGCTAACAATCATTAAAATGGCAGACAGTTAAAAGCTGTTGTCTTTCACTATTTTAAAGAAATGAACACATACGATGTGTAGATAAACAGATTCACTCCAATTCAAAAAGGGAATCTTTATTTTAAGTACTGCAACGTTTGCATAGGTATAAACGCTAGTCAGAACTTTTTGATTTGTCTTTGTTTGCACTAGCTTCTCCACCTATATATCACCTTCTTTATATTCATGAGTTAGTTCACCGGAATCCACAAATAATGTGTATTATGTTGGAATATTTTTCGATATGGTAATAAACTGTACTGCTGTGTCTTTTCTAGCAAGTTATTGTTACAAATACGACTATTATTGATTATTGCTCTCTCTCTGTCTCTACACGAAGATTTACTATATATTTGTTTATATTTTTGAAAACGAGAAATAGGAATGGATTTTTAAGAAGTTATCCGTAAGGCCAAACACGAATTAACTCGTATCTTCACCCCACAAGATGAGATGACAAAAAAAAGAAGAAGAGCGACGAAATGGGCTAGCAACTCACACTGAAGATTGAAGAGTGGAGTGTGCAGATAATTTTATACATAAAGAAAAAACAACAACAACAACAGCAACCAGATGTTGACTCGACCCAAACAGGCACGACGTTACAACGCCAAAAATTGATGCGAACCAAGCAGTTCTTGAGGAGCAACTGAGCTCCGATGCGGAGAAGCTTGAGCTTCTCTATCTTTTTTGCTCCTTGTTGTTTTGTGTGTTCTCTCTCTCTCTTTCTCTCCCTTGTGAACACATAATATCCAACAGTTTTTACTGTAGACTACACTAACCATAACCACGTACGTTTTAATGTACATACATAACATCGTACGATGCGATGCCGATGCGATACTTCCATTATGTTATGATGAGCTTGGAATATATAGAAAACTGCCTTGGTGTACATATATTGTAGAGAATCATATAATCAACTTATAAAATGTTCTCAAACCCCGTAGGTATAGGCAGAAATGTACACTTCTTTTATATGCCCAACTCTGCTTTATGTCCCGAACAACTTCTGACTACTACGTCGTTGTTTGAAGAGCATATTCTGGTGCTGAATTTTTACCCATCATACATATCATGTTCTCTCTCGTCTCTGACAAAATGTCTATATAAGCTCTTCACAAAATGTTCTTATGCATCTTCCATCAACACACTGTAATCTTACTTCTTTCATGAACTCAGTTTTTTTTCTCTCTTGTTAGGCTCGGCTATACACATATAAGCCTTTCTTTGTATAATTTTTTTAACGATGGAGTAGTAGTGGAAGCTCAACTTATATGTTTCATCTCACATGCCTGGCTCTTCTGGTAGATAATAAGTAATATAAATGGATACTGGATAGAAAGAAATTGGATGATGAAAATGGTGATGGTTTAAAGAGTAGCGTATATATATATATATATTCTAGAAAATTATGGAATATTATGTGTATTTTAGCCAGCTTCATCCACTTGCTTTTGTTAGCTAGCTACCTATATATTATACACTTTTTAAAACATGAAATTATTATATGACTCAAGTCAAGTGATTTAGAATCAAGTAGTACACACACAACAAAAACATGCAACAAACTACTTTTCTACTCCGTCATAACATACATAGCAACACACTAGTTTACCATGTCATGCAGAGCGTAATTACATCCATATTTATATTTTTATGCATCAAGTTGGTCAGTGTATATAGGAATCTGTTGAAAACAAAGACTCTCCAAACTCTCCGGCTCTATCAAAAACTCTTATTATCTTTGTTACGGTTTAATGTGGTTTCTCTGTCCGCTGTTTTGTTGCCAACTGACTGAAACAAAAACAACCAGTTGCCTGCACTGTTTGTTCACATCTTCTAGATTGTGAATGCTGGACCTAGCATGTAATGCAAGTAGCAATTTGTAACAAATACGCATGATTTCGCAGACTCAGGTCTAGGAAAAAACTACGTCGTTGTGTTGCGTTGTAGTACTAATAATGCGATTAAAGGAAATTGGAAGAAACTCTTGAAAGTCGAGCAAGCGCAAGACTTTGTGGGAAGTACGCAAGAACTGGATGAGCCATTAAAGTCAGTCATGTAGGACACCAACATCCGCAAAATGAAGAGAAGTGATCTTATATAGCTTCTAGCATATATATATTTGTCTCAATTTGAAATGAAAATATATACGGGTTTCTTTGCTCATACCTTTCTGTTTATGATTTAATAACAGAGCTGAGTTAAGTTAGAGCCAGAGCAAACGGCCCGGTCGATTTTGTAGTATAACATAATATACTTTGTTGACAAAACCTAACGATTTTGGCTTATATCATGCTAAAGTAAATGCAAAGCTTAATCACTTTAATTCATTCTGCTTTAAACACAATCTCAACACCAAAATAGCAACAACTAAATAGTAAACGGGTTAATTGTGAATCAGAAACTGTGTACAAGAGCAAATTTGTACATAGTTACGGACAAGCCACAAGCAGAAACATGTGAATTACACGGTATAGGTTGCACGCAACTGTGTATCGACCTTTTATTTCAAGTCATATAAACTGCATCTTGCGACCGGTTTCATTCAATACAAAAAAAAGCATATTTAACCATTAGTTGCCGAACTTAATTTCACGTCACTCTTGGTTAACGTAACACATATATAATGATGAAGTCATATATAGCCACCAGCGTGCAATATCTCAATTCCCAAATCATTGTACCTGCTACAAGCCCTTAGCTCTATCGTGTTCTCTCCCAAACAGAAAGTACTGCGACTGTAACGTAATTGCATAAAATAGACTAAATGTCTGTACATTGACTGAGCGAGCAGATAATGATGCAAAATGCATCATCATATCATAAAACTCATTGTATTTCCACATTTCGATATCATGAGCGATCCTCCTGCTCTCAACTCAACTTTAACTCTCAAGTTCTCAACATAATCTAGCGTATACCCATTCTACAAACAAAAAACCAAACACAATTAACGAAACATCAACAACAACACACACAGAGAGAGAGAGAGAGAGAGCCTGAAATGAAACATCTGTGGCAACACATCCGCTCCGTTTTACTATTTGCAATTTTTTCTCTCAGCTCTTTGTGTCAGACAGAGAGACAAGCTAGCAAAAGTTGAACAGGACTAAGTATACATAAAATATAAGCATGTATAAACGACACAGCCCAACTAAGTTGTTGCATGGTATAAATTTTTTTAGTGATGTGATGTGGATGTACTTTATTCCACAGTTATTTTGTCTCATTGCTGTAAAAAAATGATGATACTTAATGCGATAGATATTATGATGAGAATCAAGCTGAAAAAATATAATGTGGCATGTAAATGACTTCATTTATGTTCACTTGACTTGTGTTTTATTTTACGCTACTACAGCAGCTGTAAAAATATATGACAAAACGGATACTTTCTTGACATTGCTGTTTATTGACTTGGATTGAAAATGAACGTCTCCGTAACAAAGGAGTTTTAACCCATTTTGCCATTATTGACATCGACATCAACTCCGGTATGATAATGGAGTTTACCTCAAACACGAGAATGCAAAGGGTAAACAAACTTTTGGGACAGACTTCTCTGCTCAGTTTATGAATGCTTACGAGCTCTGTAGAGTGTATCGATATGATACCTTAATAACAAGTCCCATTGTTTTTCACAAACGAAGTTCATCGAATCCAATATAATGTACACAGTTTGTTGGAAAGTAAATTGTAGTATAAAATGATGTGTGAATGGTTTATTAGCATTAGGCCTTACATTTCATAGCATCTATCTTCAACTCAATCCGAAGATTATATGGCGAAGTAAAACGTAAAAACAAACACCAAAGAACGTAAGTAAATGGTTTTTCTCGCATGAACCAATACCCTGTGTGTCGGTTTAGAGATCTTTTCTCATCATTTATCGTAAATGCTCCAAACTCAGCAGAATCCAAAAGTACAAATACACTCACATACATATTATATCCTAGTCGTAATAAGTTTCTCAAATCCCTGACTAAGTTCACTCTAAAGCCTAAAACTCTCCATATAAGAATTAAGAAGATGAGAGCGAATTCTTCAGTCGAAATAAATGCGCAGAAAGTAAAGTGATTACAAATCTAAATCACCAGATCCCTTCTCCAATCCTTTTAAAACTGCAAACTCACCCGTATCTTTCATGTTCATAATGCTAAGCAAATAATTTCATCGACAGCCATGAAACCATCATGAAACTAATACAATAAATATAATACCAGACTAGCTATTTCAAACCATCATATTTATGTAAAGCTACATTCTATGCAAATTCCAAAGTCTCACTCGACATTATCATATTTCCCCTTCAATTTATTTTATCATTCATCCTTTACATCCCTATGTCATTCTGTCATTCACCAAAATCATATAGAATATTTTCATAGAGGCTCACATAAAATATTTTTTGGGCAAATACCACGATCCTACATTATAATATTTCAGTCATACCGAAAACATTGCTGATTAACATTTTTTCATATATGAGTTATCAGCTACCAGCAGCAGTAGCACACCGCACCACCGGTCGTTAGTGCTCCATACAGACTACTGACTGACTGACTAACTAACTGACTTTGGACAAGGACTTTCAAAGTGAACAAGGTCTCCAATAATAATTCTACAGCAGGAGCAAGAGAGAGAGTCAGAGCCACACTGTACTGAACTAGCAACATACATACTTTTCCGGAATCTCACTTCCAACAAAACTTGATATTATGCATCATTACCCCTAATACTTACTTAGATACTACCTCACTAGCTCTCTCTGTGTACACTTCCATAACGCAAGCCTAAACTAGCTTGCATCTACCAGGATATACCTCACTTGGATGAACAAAGGAAAGGATATAATATATATGATAATATAAGGACAGCAGTTTCAACCTTTTTCGTCTAGCATCGGGGAAATTCGGCATCCTATAAAACAGGCTTAAAACAAGTTTTCCAGTTTTGGAAAAACTTGTGCTGGTAGTAGTAATAGTAGGTAGTGGTAGTAGTACACTACCGAAAACTACAAAGACGAGTGAGAAATGATCATAACAATTGTACAAGTGAACTGGTCCACCTAACCACCCTCTTTCTCCACTCTAGCCACCCCCGAACTTATGTTCAAAGCCTACTGGTACAATTCCAGCAGAGTGTTTTTATGCTGCTGATGCCAGCATCAGTTGGTAACAAGAACAAGTATTTTTGCTATCCTTATGTTCAGGTAAGGTGCGTGTATTATTAAGCTGTGGTATTAACCACACCAAAGATGTATATTGTATAAGTATTCATGTAATCATCCATANCCAAAGATGTATATTGTATAAGTATTCATATAATCATCCATATGGAGGAATAAAAAGTGCATAGAAATGTACTGCCCAAACTATCTACAAAACTACAACCGTGATTACGATTACTTGGTGTTTGCTGAGCCATGTCTTACTACCGTCACCTAAAGCCCCACAGCTTAAAAACTCAAGCTGTTGTGTTAAAGCCTTGCTGCTTGACTGACATTTGGGGAAGTTTTCCACCCTGCTCCAATATCCTCTATGGTCAACCAATACTTATTTTATTAATCCAAGATTCCAATAAAAACGTATATATCAGTCATCAGCATGGGGCAATATACACACAATCAGAAACCCACTGCTTGTGCGACAACATTGGTTGCTCTTGTGTGTATCATCAAACCAAATAAAAAAAACAACTTCATCTGGTCACTCTTAATGCAACCATGAAAAACTTTTTTAATATGTGACATGAAGGCATGGTTATCCTAACTTTAAGGCCAATCTAAAACCAACAAATAGCATTATTATGAAAATGTATCCTTCTCAGCACTCACCAATATGCATCAATCATGTAATAACAATGTTCTGTGTCTGCTTCACATTTATATTCCTAAAGTGAACAAAGAGAAACGGAGTGCATAAGTATATGATGATGATGGCAACAGTATAGTGTATATGCAGAACTATCAAAAAAACCATGCAGGCAGGCAGACGATCAAGTTGAATACTATGAGGAGTTTGATGTAAAATGCAATATGAATTGTAAATTGTAATATGCCTTGCATTTACATCACACAAGATTACAACCAACTCAGCAGCACCGAGAAGAGTAGAGAGAGAGAAGGCTGCGACAGTAAGTTAGCTCAAGAGTCTATATCTCAAATGCAGTACATTTGGGAGTATTTGAATTGAAGCTTTAGACATTTACACAATGCTCTGCACACTTCATTTCCTTACATCTCTTCATTTCAATCAAAACCAATATGAATACAATGGGTTGAAGCCTTGTCTTTGACTGACATTTAAAGGGAAAACCAAATGACAGTTTCAGTATACACGAGGAAAAGATCGGAATTAAAGTTCTGGAAGATGCAAAACAATCCTTATATGAATTGCAGAAGCTGGAAGTCACAAACAATCTGGTTTAGACTTGTAGATTTACGTAATATGTATTCTTTCCTGAATACACAAAATAATCTTACTAAATTAAAATAAGTCTGGTTGTGAATCACATTCAACGTTTGCTGATAAAGATTTTTAGTTGCTTTTGCTTTTGCTGCATATGGAAATCCGGACAATGACTTGATATACATAAAACCCCTTGCTAATTCTTAATTCTTTCTTACAAATGCTTCATTAGTAAGTAATATATTATATTGGGAGGACTGCATGCACACTATGTTTGTGGTTAGCAGACAATCTGAAGCCAAAACTGTAGCTGTATAACCACGTTCTTATTGATAACTCGTTTTTATGCAAAATTTGTAGATTAAAACTGTTCTAAACTGAACATGATTGGTGAGTAACATATCTAAACTGGTATATAAATATGTTGGCTAAAGTGTAGCCTAATATACAACAGTCATTGTGAAATATTTTTGTACTTGTAACATTTTACGATGAAAAAACCAGACCTTCATGATGGTGGAAAAATGGAACCTTCTAGAACACAGTAAAACTTATTACTAACCTAGCACAACGTCACAACTACAGTGATTGTCCTGTGCTTATTCTATATAACTACCAATACGATATTTGTATTGTTAATATTTATGATAAACTAATACAAACTACTGAAAGTCAACAATTCATAACATAAACATTAAGAATTCTCCGAATCTAAGTTTTGCAGGTGTTAAAATGAATGTACTTCCTCATACGTAAAAAATCCCAAGAAGTTTTTTAATTTTCATAGAAATAAGAAAGAATCCTACAGCCAAACCTACGCAGTTGTCATACTCCCTAGCTACCAGAATCCCACTTACACTTAACATAAAATCGTTACATCATGTTCGACGCTTACATACAAGCAAGCAGTCAGAAGCTGCCGGTGTTTATAGGTTTCCTAGCTTAAAATCATATGAAAGTCTCAAAGTCATTCAATGACAATCGCAAAATCTTCAAAAGTAATAACTATTTGATTAGTTTAATATGTTGTCATTGAAGAATATAACTCAATTTTGAAACAATGAGCAACAATATGTTAGTCATATACCTAATTCTCACATTATAGTAGGTATAAAGTTAGCCTATGATTTTTATACACAAAAAGCCTGAAATGACACCACAACACAAATAAGCATATGACATATATATGCGGTAGTAATATTGGCTTACATACCTGATAAGAATTCCAGTGCAAAATTTGGAGGTGGAGAAAATTAATGTGAATTTAAAGTTATCCGGTATTCTCCCAAAACAGTCTTTTTCTTCTTCTCTCAGACGTCACTCACGCAACGCACATCATACAACTGCTACGAGCAGCAACAGCAGGCAAGCATAGCAGGAATGAAACGGCTACCGACCAAGTCTCGACAACAATAATATTATTATTTTTATTCACACAAGAGGAGAGCAGCAGTGACTTGTACAGAGGAGAGACATGTACGTTGTACTAGCAAAAATATGAGAAACATTCACCATCAACAGCAACACACCACTAATGCTCCAATCTTTCTGCTCTCGTCGGCAGACTCGGCTACTTCAATATGAGAAAAAAGCATTCTACATTCTACTTGCTCAGCTCCGCGTCGTCATCCCAAGCTCAATACAACACTTTGTTGTCCATGTCCACCATTCTAGCTTTGCCATGATGCAGTATGCATATTATGGATATATTAGGTTTGTAACTTTCGAGAAGCTCTCTCGAAAAGCTAGGCTTTTGACTACGTTCATTTTGTGTATACATACAACAAGCACAAAGAGGTAGCAAGAGCAAGTAGAAATGTGTAGTCGCAAGTTATCATGACTTGAACTAGTAGAATGGTGGAAGAAGCAGAGAGCTGTTAACTTTCCGTGTACAGCATTGTGCACAACATACGCAAAAGTCCCATATTATGTCGAGATAGCACCAGCATACAGATTTTATACTATGCGATGTAGTGTGCGATGCGAGTGTGTTTGTGTGTGGTGCTGCTGGTTTGGTTTAAGTTTGGAATAAAACTCCAACAAGCAGCACCAGAATTTCGCTGTTACTATGCGAGTTTCTCAAGAAGGAGAGTTCATCGAAGGAGAAGGATCGTCCATAACATCGGTTTGGACGGAGCAAAAAAAGTATAATATATTATATGTATCAAAATAGCATGATATCGAGTCTCTACGGCTTTTTTTTATACTGAAACTTAGCTACACTAAATTGTATTCGTTTACACTAAAGTTAGCAGAGTAAGGATGCTAATGATAGGACATGATGATGTCTTTTTTGCGACTTATTTTTCTCATGTAGTTCGTCTATGAAATCGTGATGGGCTTCCTTTCACGGGTGGTTTCTAAATCAAACACTTGATTGCATATGTTCATGGTATGAATAGCAGCCGTAGTTTTGATTACTTGAAGAAAATCCCATGTTCGGAAGTGTGACTTGAGTTAGCTAACTCAATGATGTTTTAGTTTGTTGTAGACCATTTCTAGCTAAATGAAACGTGAGCAAGGTGGTCTATCCTTAATGCTATTATATATCATATAGATTTACATTATAAAAACCAGACATGAGGAAGACCGGGTTTGGGAACCATCTAGAGTAGCATCCGTTACCTCCACAAAGCACAAGTCTTTAATAACAGAGCATGTAATTAAATTTGGCCAAATTAAAACGGAACGGATCATTTACAATGAAAGCTTTGTAACAACGTTGTCGTATATAGCTACATGCGAAAGATATAATATATCAAAATACGAAGTCCACTGATTGTTATGTCAGTACGTTTGGCGTTAGGTTTGTAATAAGTAAGCGTAAAATTATCCACGTAGCAATCAAGTGCAAAACATAGTAACATGATCATAATCCTTCCTGCTTTAACAAGAAAATAGTAAAATGTCACGAAAACTAAACAAACCGATGCTTGCGGTGTAATAGTACCGCTCGTTGGTTGGTGTCACGCAGAAAATCTTTCATTTCATTACATCTGAACAACACGGTAATTAATTAATGGGACTTCCGATACATTTCCTGTCACTGATTCGTTTAAAGGTAAAGAATACTTGCCAATTTGAGAGCAGTCAAGAAAATAGTATACTTGTTTTGATGACAACATTTAGTAATGATATGATCAATATCCCTTGTCCCAAAAGGATCGCAGATTTTTTATTGAAAAAAACTGCACTCATTTAAAAGATGTTTGTAGTTGAATACGTTTACTATGAATCGTCTCGCCAGTGATGTTACGACGCAGTAAAGTAAAGGGAACGCGACTCAAAAATCATTTTGTATTGCATGTAGGCACGCACGTAGGCTGTCAGACGGACTTGCATTATGTACCTATGTGTAGATACGTACCATTATGCATAAACACACACAACGCAATCCTCTACTGAACACGTCTGCTGGAAATTTCAATTTTACCTATGAATGATTCCATATCCAGTCATCATACAAAATGCTTTCGTTTTGGGTTGTGCTCTCAACAATGAAATGTATGAAACACGGTGTAAAAACAGCTACCTGGAAGTGAAAGAAAGCAATGATGCTATATGGTATACTGTGTACCCATATTTAAGTGGAAAAATTTAACAATGCCAGGGTCGTTGCTTGGTATAGTTTGGGTATATGGATATACCTATACAAGTTTATAGGATTGTGTGTATCTCTGATGGGCTATATAGAAGTAACAAAGATTTTGTCACAATTAAACCCGATTTCATTCACTTCTGATAGTCGTTACTGTAATACCTTTTGCATTTACAGCTAGGTGTACATATAAAGCTTGAAGTCAAAGACAATGAGAAATAATTCCGCTATATACACATACCAACGCAACGGATAACTGAAAGGGCGAGGCCAGGTTCACAATTTTTGCCATTTTTTAGATCTGATTTTTGATACTTATTAAAACAGAGATATGTACATGTAGATAATATGTATATTATATATATGTATGCCTGCTACTTGAAATGATATATACTTTCCTATTGTAAAACAGTAAAACGTTGCATTGTAACTTTCCTGCTGAGCAACAACAACAAGAACTGACTCGTCCAATCCTAACGTACTGTTCTGGTATTTTCGGGTTTTTTCCACTTTGCTTTATTTCCGTTGTAATGGTGACTCTGGTAAGGGTAGCTCACTTGTATCTACTCAAAAGCCTGGGTATCTAAGCATGCATGACAGACAAAGTGAATTGTATTCTGAGATTCTGTCACGATGTGTCATTTTTTGGATGCCTCTGTGAGACTGAGAGATCTATATGATGAAACGTTATAGGGATTGCTGATGAAATGCTCTGAAATATAAGCATCATCCAGAGAATCGATTCCATTTCTGCAGTGGTCTGTTCTAATCTGTGATGTCTCAATGCAAATTCGTGGATGTATCTGCGTACAAATAATGCAACTCTAATCCGAGTTTGATAAGCAAAGTACTAGCTTTAATGCAAACACTTTATCATTTATTAGTAAAAAATATTTATTATATGCGTTTTAAGTGCTGTAAGCACTTAAAACGCATATAATAAATACGCGTTCTACTTTTGTGTTCCACATGAATCAATTAAGCATATTAAATTTATAGCAACTTATTTCGTCAATGTTTTCTAGTGCTACCTAATGCCGAATCGATATTCTAAATTTTCAATTTGGTTCTAACTTAATGTTAAAAGTTTAAAGATATTATTGCTGCAGACTATACAGAAACATTTGCATATACCCGTTAACCTATTGAAATACATAGAACAAAGCACATGCAAAGAAACGACACTTGGCTCTAACCTGCCTTGACTTCTTCATTGAAGGAAATAATAAATTAGCTCAACTACCACCTTATTTTTCTTTCTTTGCGACGCAAAACTTTTCATAACTGCAACTTGATTTCATTGACGGTACATTTGAATAGCTCTGCTGCTTCCCTTCTACATTTCTTTCTGTTATAAATCTTACTCATAGAAATTTACTGTTTACATGCAACATTTAATTACATACTCAACAAGCTTAGTTTAATTCTTCTGAGTAAGATAACATTGAAAGTTTCATTACTCATTCAGCACGAATAATTTGTTTTTTGTTGCATAGTTTTTAAGTGAGTAAAAGATACAACGCATTTATTTATTTCAAGGTGTTTGATTTTCCTATAAAAATAATGAACGAAATCAATCTGATTTTTCATCACTTTGAAAACTAAGACTGCTCGGAAACAAAATTGATATAAGGCGCTAAGTAGCGTTTCTTAGAAATCGTTGTAAATACCTACAATTTTTAAAAGCTAGATAATACTTTTTAGTACAAGATAACAAAGTAACAAATCTGAAAATTAATTGATAAGAACTGTAGACCATCAAAAATAGTTTTACTAAACTCTTCAGTACATCCATTCTTCAACTGTTAAACTCCCCTATTATGCAGATCTATCAAAACAATGATTATCTATCTATGTATCTATCACTGCGTTCAGAGTGCAATGAGAAGAAAAGTACATAATATGCATGGCTGAGCGACAGTGAGCATATTCATACCTATAATGTACGTACGGAAGTGCAAATAATCATGAATACTCTACGATATGCGGGTTATCTATGCTAAATGTAGAGCACAGTGTCTAAATTATATTCAACGTTTGCCGAATTTATATTTTGGGTTACCTAACCCGCCGTTTAAATCGATTACATATCAAATACAAAGTTGTGTGATGCGATGAGATTTGCAGATCTTCTACGGATTTTCTCGAGATAAAGCACACACCTACAAACTATTTTTTTCTAGGAGCTTCTATCCATTATACATTCAAATAATAGCCAGTCCAACACAACTGTTTCACAGAACGGATACATAAAAACGTTGTTCCATTTCGTTCTTTCCTATACGCACGTACGCACGCACAATAATGCGTACAAAAAATAACGATGTGCAAGGTTACTTACTGACTACGTGGCAGAAGGCACGCTCATAAAAGTGCCTCTCTTTATATTTGCTTTATACTATAAGTAAGGCTCCAATATTCTCACGAACCAATATCAACCTTACCAATCACTCCTCACATTCTGCTGAGACATATAAATTGATGATATTGAATGTGAAAGTTTCGTCCCTTTCAGAAGCAATCAAATATAGAATACTAAGAACTGTCCTTTTCATAGCACAGAGGACGTTTTTAATGCGGAGTAGGCAGTGACTGCACTTTCGTAAACAATGTTATCTTGACTCAAAAAACGATTTTCATTTTTCTTGCTTCGATTTTCCCCAATCAATAGCTCTATCTAAGGATTAGGATTAGTTTATTCATAGAAAAATGACGTTTTAACGTTTGTGTACTAAAAATGGAGTGGAAAAAATGCAAAAGAAATTAATGCTAGTAAACTCAACAGGATGTTACAAAACAAACTAAAATGTTAACAAAATCAGAAAATATGGGGTAAAATTCATTGATGCAAGCAAGGTCCAATAATTTATTCATGAGTCTACAACTACTGCCAATTGAATATGCCAAGTGCTGATGAATGCAAGTATCTAACATTATGATTGCAAGCGCAACTTATGCATTTTTTATGAGCCCACGATGCATGGAATATACTTGTTTTTCTTTGTTGGTTGGAAATGGGCAAGCAGCAAAAGGAATGTTGGTTGGATGAATTTACTGAATATTTCTACGTCGTAGAATCCACTAGTTGCAGTTTTATCATTGAGTTTTCATACCAATTGCTCATTTTCATCACGGATTCTTTTCTGGAGAAATGTTATTCGATGAAGCAGACCTTGAGATGTATCGACTCATTTAGATACCCGGAAGTTCTTGGAGTGCCCTCTTTTATGCTTGTATAGGTTTTAACCGGATGTACAATCATGGTGGGCTTTTAGCATCAAGGATTCAAGATAATTTTATTTTTGGTATATAAGTACATACATATATGCTTATACTCATATTCTGAAAAAATCGTTTGGAATGGGCTATATATATAGCACTCCTGCAAAGTCTATAGCATTCTCTCTCATTGGAAGAGAATTTTCTGGAACTTTTTTTTACTACACAATTTATAGGCACATAAACGTTCCCCTCCTTCGGTTAGAAAGTTCCATTGCTAATGCTTTGAATGTAGCTCAAGATTCCTGTTCTGACAGGAAAAAAGCTATTTCTGCATACGCATAAAATCCGAGCTCGACTTGGACAGTGCGTACGTGCCAAATGGTAGAGAAGCAGGGACACAAATCCTGACAATATACTGTGAGTTTATATAGTTAACGTGCAAACTGCCAATGCCAAACCTTGTAAATCTGTGATGATGAGAGGTTCATAAAACTGAGTTGTGAATGGGTGCGTACACAGAGCTTTTTGTCGTCACTATTTCACTTTTACTTTCTAAATTTTTATGTCACGTTTCTAAACTAAGCACACTGCCACACCAACTTATTTTTTCATTTCTCAAAGGTATTATTAATATAACTTGTAGTATATATAGGTACGAATTTGTACACGCATGATTATTTTCAGTGATGAAAGCTCTATGCGTATTGAAACAATTTGGACATGCTGACATGCTAGATGCCAAAAAATAACAATGGGTGATTAGTAAATAATGGCAATGCTCGCTGATTCGTCTTCGCTTAAGGCTTTCTGCTATTTGCCAATGAATGGTTTGTCGTATTTCAAATCATGCACGCATAATTTAAAAATTGATATCTTGTGCATAACCATTAATACTAATATGGAAAGCAAATCTTTAATTTGGTTGAGGACAATCAATGTATGCAAATTGTTTGGCACACACTCCTTTAACTAATAATTCAGATTGAAAGTTACTTCATACTATTTTCATCTTTGTAGGTTTTGCCCATGTTACCCCTTAATTTAAGGTTCCAACTGTGAGTTAATCATATACTTATGCGGACACCATTTATTATTAAATTGTAGAAATAATAGGAAACATTCAAGAAAATCAACGATGTTCAATGTTATATTTAGATTGTAGTCCCACATGGATATCTAACAAGCAGAAGAACTTTCAATTCCAATGTGTTTATGTACTTAATATTTAATGTCATTCCAGGTTCTCATATATATCTCGTTGTTATCGTGGTAAAGCTCTGGAGAATGAGAGGATTTCATCTAAGAAATGAAATACCAAATATCGAACAAAGGTTTGGTCTGGAAAAAGACTTTCGTAAGTCTTCTAAGACGACAAAGCCATTCTACCGTATTGCATAAATAATAAATAATCATTTCTTCAACTCTAGGTTATACTTATTTTGAATGTAGATAAAAGTTTCCTGGGTATTGGCATGGTTCATTTTACTGCACACCTTAATGCAAGTAACACGCACTTATTGAGAAGAAGCCGCTTCAAGCCAACTAATTAGCATTGAGTACACACCATAACCATACACTATATAAAGCATTTGACTTTTAACTTTCTTGGTTTATGCCTCAACATCAGCTTCCAGTCTCTCTCAAGCTTGTTTTTGTATTTCTTCTAGTATGACAATGTTCTTTGTTCGCATCAACACAACATTTGCACTGTTCAGCTAACAAAGTTTTGTATTCTGCGTTGTTTTCATAAAGCATACTCTTACTACCTCTACGATCTGTGATCATTATTCGCATACAGATTTCTTTAGCAAAGGTAATGAAAGCTATATAAACCCAACTGCAAAATAAAGATTGGCCTACATATGATTTAAAAGCTTTTAGTGATCAATTACTCTAAGGATTAGTCATCAGCAACGCACTGAACCACAAAATGACTTGTACATACAACATAAACTGACGATGAGAACAGACTATTTTCTGCTTGTGTTTAAAACAATGCATGACATTTCTTTGGTGCGACTGCACATACCTATTATATTATCTGTTTTTAAATTCCTTGCCATAACTTTGCTGTTATTAAATTTTAGGGAAGAACAATGGAAGTTTGAGAATGATCTTCATGTATGATTTACTACGCAGATCGTATTTGTGGAATATATATATAGGGATATGTAGGGATGACTGCATTACTTGTGTTCTGTTTAATTAAAGGAAAAAACATCGAAATATCATTGATTCACCTTGCTGGTGATGGGGATGCGGCTAAAATTATTTAACAAATAGACATTATATGCACTTCTCTAGACCAGACACACATGCTTACGATTGGCCATTAATCAGTGTTACGGTTAGTGGGTTTCGTAAAACAGACGATGCATTGCAAAAAAAAGGTAATTTTGTTTGAGAAGGATGATGTTTTTGGATGATGATGACTCATACCTCTACTTTTAACGGCTTTGATACAAGTGGCTAAAAATGTAACATGAGTTTGAAGCCTGTTTAATCACAGTGATTACATTAGATAACATGTTTATGAGCCATAGTTTCTTAAATATGGGATATCTTTATGAGATTATCTACTGTTTAAACCCAATTATCTTTCCGTACACTACAGGAATGGGCGTATGCATGACTGTTTCCATCTATATATGTGGAATACATACGCGTGATCGTGATATGAGAAGTTTTTTTTGTTATCAAATGGTTTCCGCTTCTAAACTCTGAAGTACATTTTAACATAGATAATGCACATACAGCCCATAGTTAGGCACTTGCGCAATGATTTTTATATGGAAATGGTTTATTCTGACTGAATAATTTATAAATTATTAGTACAGCGTTTTCCTTTCCATGGATGATTCCTTTGATGATAGACGTGATCAGAGCGGATGAAACTTTTTTTTGGGAAGTAGGTGGAAGACTTACAGTTATGAGATGGTTCGTTCCAGGAAATCGATTGTAAGATTGTCGGTAGTCAGACGGAGAGGCGTAATGCAACATTCATGTCTTTATTCTGGTGCATTCGTTGATGACGGCTGTGCAAATAAAAAAATATTTCTTGTGTAAAAAAATTAAATTATAAGGTTGGCGATGAAGTTAAATTGAAGTGGTAACACAAAGTTGCTAAAATTATGTAACGGGAATTCTGAAAATCTAGACTTTGTGTATGCATTTTTGTCATATTAGAAAGAAACTTTTATGTAAAAATTCTCTCCACGGTTGCACTTTGACGCGACCGATTATTCCTTTTTCATCATTCTACTTCACTCTTTCTTTACATGCTTGAATAAATAAATTGATAATCTTTCAAGCAAATACTTACCAAGTCAGTACAGCAATCGATTGTGTGAAATAACGTAAAAAATGTCGCGTCGTCTCAGATAGTTAGAATAATAGAGATCAAACTAGCAAACTATGAAGACATCATGACTGTCACTCTAATTGACAGAGCACCTAGACCCAGATGTCTAGATCTTTTCTACAATTCGCAAGATGCCCCTTTGTCAAATTCCTATTATAATATTCATAAACATTAAGGTTAGATGTGGTATTCAACATGAAGCTTTTATGAATAGAAGAGAAGCAAAGATGTAAGGCAGACTCATGATAAATGTCCTAATCACTAATAAGTATATATGTAATCATTATTTTCTTTTGCATTCCAACCTTATTGTTCAAATTATACGATGTAAAACCCCGATAATTAGTTGACGTTAGATGTATTGGGTCTCAAAAATGTTGATGCATACTGTAGCGTGTCTACGAGCCATGCTTTGTATAAAAGTTATCCGATTTTCTATTCTAATACATATCTGAATTATCACATGGGATCGTAAACAGGATGCATGTAGGTAATATATTAGTTTAATAGAAAAAATTAGGCTGCACACGATCTTTCCTGCTACACAAGATCCACTCCAGTAAATTCAATTCAGATTCCGTATTATTTCCTTATTTATGCATTCCTCCGTATTAAATTCCAAGATTGTGAATGAAGTCAGAATAGGCATGAATGGCAAGGGATTTAATCAAGTTGTAAATTTAAATTTACATCAGAAACAGTAATGCGGACAAGGTATTTATTCGAAATTTTCAAACTCATTGGTAGACACTAGACACTCAATTATCGAAACCTGGAATCAAGATGAATAATAAACAGTTAAGTTGAATAAGCAAGTCTTTTACTGGCATGTAAAGTAATATTAAAAGAAAATTTTGACTTCTGAGAGATAATAGTTTTCAAATATTTGCATCTCGAAGGTCAGTTCTTAAAAGTGAAACTTTCCACACTAACAGACTTTGATCAGTTGTTTTCCACTAAGCATATATTACCATAAGTTAATAAATTTAATATCTGAATTTACAATGAGAAACGTTGTAAATTGAATGAAGTAATATTACGAAGACAAGAGTCTGTTACAATTTTTTTATTTTTTTTTATTTTTTGCTATTCCTAAATGTTTTAACTTCTCGTAAGGTTTAAATTTAAATTTCACTAGTTCAATTTCAAAACTGTTTTTCCAAAATGTACATCAAAATAATTGCCAAAGGACGTCAATTCCGATGTTATTAACCTACATATATATTTATATATGCAATTTTTTATGCCAAATCAAGAAAAGTGAAATACAATACCGATTTTTATCTTCCATGGAGCTCTACCAAATACAGTTGCAATATCTAAAGCATTAATGTACGTTATATGCGTCAGCAGCCAATGCTCAGTAAATAGATGGAAGTTTTGGTCTTCTTATTGTCAGCAAAATTCTCCAAAATTACATAAAGAATTGATTTATTGAGCTTAAACGGGTGCTTGTGTCGTAATGTATAAAGTAAAATCTCCTTTGAGCAGAAGCAAAGCCACGATATCCTACAAATGCCATTGCCGTACCATGCCATTCTCCAAAAATACTATTATCGCTACTTTATGAAAATTCCTTGACTAAATTGCACTTGCAATTTGTTCTTTTCATCTTCCCTTCAAAACGGGCTTTATAGTCATTCAAATTTGATCACATCCTACGGAAAAGTGACTCCCTAAATATGGCTTCCTCTGCGACTTTGATATCATTATTTATCAAAGACGTAGAAGAATGTATATGCTCTCTCTAGG
>JAANSM010000637.1:0-25432 GCA_036850725.1 Orchesella villosa | reverse complement strand
TGATAACGATAACGTAATTTAAGTGATCATAAAATCTACATCAATTTCCTCTCTAAAAGTCAGTAAATTGCTTTGATTCAAAAAGTTTACTTTTACCCTTATACTTATATGTATGTACACCACGCTTACAGCTGCTATAGTATATTGCTGAGTGGCTTTTTGCTGCCTATAAAGCATGCAAAAATGCACGTATATACATATAAAATTGTTGTACTCAGTCAAACCCACACATATGGCATGTAACTCTATATCTACTCCTGCATTTTCCCGACCAAACTATAAAGACCTAAAAGTTATCGTGACAAAACATTCATTTTACTGCTTCATTTACGACTACACATTCTCAAGCCCACAGTAATCGGAGCCGATGGCACATGCAGCCAATCGCTTTGTATACCCTGCCGTTTCTCGTCCTCTACGTAAAAGTCTATTCAAATATTCATGCAAATTAGATTCAATCAATTATTCATTCATTCAAGTCCATTTACTCTCTCCAGCTCTGAAATTGGCGAGCAACTGCTCTTTTGGTGCATGCTACACATTTTGTGTATGTAGATTTTATAGATTATAGCTCATCATCAAAGATGCATCGCAAAATACACACTAGCTGACTGTATATATATAATCTAGATCATCGTATTTCCTAACGTGAGATAGGGGTACACTGCAAGATATCAGCATATATGCGACAACATGTCATATGTGGTCGCTTTTCGATTGACTGTTATTTTATCCTAAATGTGTCACAACATTGAGAAAGATAAAACAATTCAAAGTGGTAGCCATTTGGGAATAAGTCATTGAACGAAAGAAAAATAACTAGCTAAAAGTGCAAACAAAGCAATAGGTAAAAGCACAAGCTATAGAAAATGAAATAATTTAATATTAGATCACATATTACATCATCATGTGTCCCATCACTCTTGATCACTTCTGTAAACACACATAAATGTAAAATTTGTGAACGAACGTAGCCGTGGTCGGTTGTCTCTGCTATTTTTGGTGAAATGTTTGCTCCAAAAATGTCACTTGATGTATGCTTAATATACCTACATGCATCCATCACATTACCAATTCCACAATGTGGTGTCTGATATGCTCTTTCCATGCCTGAGCTAAGAAGATAAAAAGGAGCACAATGAATTTGGATAGAAGCAACCTAACATTTTGATCGTTTAGTCTCATACATCTTCCTGGCAATCATTCATGGGAATGGTTTCTCCAAGCAGACTTTAAGCCCACTCTATTATCTCCTGAATCCAGTCTATTTCATGTTGTTTATTCAAACTCCATCCATTGGAATCTAGATCAGATGGAGAGAGAAAAGCTAGAAGAGGAAAAGTGAAGCCATAGACGTCGACCTAACATTGGCATATAAGAAGCTCAAAAAAATAACAGATGGGAGAGAGCGAGGAGCAACTAATCTGATATGCATGCATGTGAACATGTCTCTTCTTCTTCTTCCTGTTTCAGCCATAAAATGATATACTTCTTCTTTTCCTCCCAAACTCCCAATGTTTACCCTTTGAGTTATTCATCCTTCACTATATTATACATAAGGTAATGGCGTATATACTTTTTTACTCTTTGGTTCGCTTTCTGGTCTTTTGTGTGAATGATAGATCTACTCGACTGGATACGTAATCTCGACGTGTGCACAAAAACGGTCTAAGAAAAACCGATCCAAAGTTTGGTTTCTCTTCATGTAATATGGATCAAGTCAAATGGAGTATGGCGCAAGGAACAAGAAGGGAAAAAAGACTTGCAAACTTCAACTTTCATACACTGTATCTTCTCTTTTCTTTTCTCTTGCCCTTACTCCTTCGATCACTCACTCGCCTTTCTTTTCACTCTTTGCAATCTTTTCTTTTTTGGTGGCATTTTCACTGGATGATGTAGTGTATCCACCAGAAAAAAATATAAGGGGAGGAGGAGGAGAAAGCAAGCAGTATCAATTGAATGAGGTGAAAGCATAAACTGAAAAGAAATGGGGTACATATATCGTTCCTCCCTTAATGTAGTTATACATTGTGAAATATAATGCTAAAATATATACATTTCTTTATAAGAAAACTAGTGCGCAATAGCTGTAGAGGTACATGCATAACAAGCTCCGCAAATAATGGCAATAGTTTACTCCATTGACTCACAATCACAATCATTCCACCTTGCACTTTATCATCATCGACATGCACTATACACAGAGCGCATATGGATATATTATCATTATGGTTATAGCTTTTTTATACTAAACTATATATACCTCAGCAAACAAGAATACATAATAGATTACATGGCATGCATGATTCATACTTGCTCCACTATACTTCATGACACTGGGCCAAGTTTTATATTGTATGAGCTCCACTTTTTTCCGTTAAATACGAAAGGCTTCATTCAAATTGAATGTATGCATGTCTTTTACGTTTTACTAATATAGAGCTTTTACTGCAGTGTGGCTGTAGGTTTTTTTCTTTAAAGGGAACGTTTCAGTTATGTAAGAATCTCTAAACTTTTTAGTGTTTCAAAGGAATAATTCACTGGAACAAAAAAGTATTAATGCGTGCAAGCAAAACGCACGTTCCTCAACTTTGCTAATGTATCCTTCTCTCCCAAACTCACAAAGCGTACGTGCATAAATAATGAGTGTGACATGTGTATAGCACTTTCTAGCGTACCGCAAGGCACACACACACACAGATATAAACTTCAATATATTGTGTCTTGCGTTGTTACTCATTTTTAGTCTCGGAGCTATAAGCATGAACAGTAAAGTAAGTGAGCAGGAGAGAAATAGAGTGAGTGAGCATTGTTGCTCTCCTCCTGTATTTTATTGTTTTTTCTCCTCTGTTGCGTTGGGGGTACTTTACGAGATTGAATTGAAATTGAGTGAATGAGTAAAATGCAGTATAGATGAAGGAGAAGAAAAACAAGCGCATATATTTAAGTACGTGAGTTTCGTACACCCCCATCTTCCTCCACCACATCTCTCAGTGAATGCGTGTGTGTATAGCTGTTCATGCATATCCTTTTATTTTTCATTCCAGCTTCTACTTCTGAGCCATTGTAATTTGTGAATTGTGAAGGAGCATATATTTATAGATAAAATGTATAAATACATAGTATATCGTGTGCAACGAATGAATGCAGTTGAGTTGCTTTACAATTTTCAAAAGAAGAGAGAGAAAATGAAATCGGTGACGGTGTAATTCACATATAGTGCACTATACACTGTCCAAGTCGATATGTCCCCCTCCCATGGGTTTCCATTAAAAGGAATACGTTATTGAATGTACTGCAGTATAATGTTATGCATAAAGTAAAAGAGAAGATTTCTAATGCAAAATGTGCAAACAAAAAGAGCAACCCGAAAACTGAGAACAGGGTACGAACTATGTACATAAACAACAAAAGATGTGTTATTGTTATTATGTTTATGTTTGCATTGGGAGCACACAATGTATATATGCATCATGGAGTGTGGTGCAGAAGACACACATAGAGGATCATGCATTATACATATTCTTTCCTCGACAATAGAATATTATGGGGTATCTATCATTCTGATGGAATGGACTTGGTTTAAATTTAACTACATTAGAAGAATGGCTTTTTCCTTCCAATAAATAATGATGCTTTCTCCCTATACATCCCACACCCACACGCTACATATATTTATTTGCTATTATGTACTACATGGTGAAATTCGTTCTTGTTATGATTTTAACAGAATTTTTCTTTCAGTCAGTTATGAAAAAGAAAGCTTATTTTATGGTGGTATAACTATTCTATGTATACATATATTTGGTTTTTCTTTTTTAACCAACTTTTTAACACAAAGGAGGAGGAGGACCTCTCGCTCCGTATTTTTCTTGAGGCTCCCAGCTTTGCTTTTGTGTTTTCACCGTATTTCTATATATTATTGTGAGTTGTGACGGCATGTCCGTCGTGACTTGTGACATTAATTTAGTGTGACAGTTTACATTTGACAATGGACTTTTACTATATGCTTTCCTTTTCCATCTTCTCACTTAAATGAATGAGATATTATAGATATTATTCATATAGACCTATATCGTATATTCGTGAGGCGACAAATAGATGGGTGGACACTTTAATGGATGGGCGAATACACACCATACTACGCACCTTTTCTAGTAATAATATGGCAGGCTAAGAAAGCAGAAGAAGAGAAAAGGCGAGCATTGATATTGTGAAACCTTACAATTTTGTTGTTGATCCTCTACGTGAACGCGCATAGTAAACAAGGAGGAGAAAGCCTAACAAATTCCTATAGATTACCATATTATATGCTCTTGTACATTCCAAACTTTTCATGTCATATTCCAATCTAGTGCGTTTTGACTAGCACTGCCGCTGACTTGAGCTAATCACAAACACACACATATAAGGAATGGAAATGCATGAGTAAGCAGTGAGCTTGGAGTGAGACCAAGACCGCATAAATTATTAATTCCTTCAAATAGCATATTATACTGCATTGGGATTCGGGTAGGGACATATTATTGAGTTTCCAACTAAGAATTTATAATGACTAAAGAAGAGTAATGAAAAGAGAACATACACATTTTTAGGCTTTCTCCTTTTCTAAAAGATTACAAAGCAACATGCAATAACCAAATAGCGTTATAGCAGCAGTGGCTGGCATATCACTACGTATAAATATATGAAGATGAATGAAACCCACATAAAATATTCTGTGTCTAAAACCGCTCTCTCTCTCTCTCTCTCAACACATATACACAACACAATTTCTGTAAATATAATGCTACCAAAAAGATATGCTATATAGTGAAAAGTGAAATGAAAGGGAAGCTCAAGCTCAGCTTTAACTTTTGCTATTTTATTTTCCCTTTGAGCACACGAAACGAACAATACAAAAGTGTATTGTAATTGCGCCGTCAGTTTTCAGTCTTGTCGGCATAACATGCACAGCAAGAAAAATGACTTTCGGAAGCCCACCGGGCGGCATACATAATAATACAAGTTAGTAAGGGAAAGAGAGAATTCAAACGGGAACATTCCACTTTTTAAAAAACTAACACATAAAATATCATTGCATAACCACTACTCTTCTCTTCTGTTTGCAACAATTTTCCCTGTTGTATTTACCAAGGCTGACATTTGAATTTGCATACTATAACGTTTCTACATTCCACATTGTCATGTCATATAAATAAGTATGTACATGTATATAGCAAAAGCCCATGTGGTAGAGATGAAACGAGGGTAAAAAATGTATATTCAAGAATTCAAGCTAAGCCCAGCGACAGCTCTAGTGCTCATTGCTCACTCACTCACTCAAATTTTGGAACAACAAAAGGAAAGCGGATATTTATTATCTCGATATAAAATCTATGCATATTATGTGTGTGTCTTTCTGAACAGCTTTTTGTGTCGCAGGAGCGGTCGCTCATATGTAAGTATGAAAATACTAATCATCAAGCTTAATGCTAATGTGAGCCCATTGTATTCACTCAGAGAAACATGCATAATGGGAGAGCATAAGAAAGGTAATAAAATGGGGGACACAAGACTATTATATTTTAGACTACACACATATTGGAATCGAGCTAGTTGGTACTCCTCTTTCTCTAGCCGCTCTGCATGGGACACAATGAGCAAAAAGGCAACAAAAGCCCTTTTTATTGTGCATAATATCTAGTCCAAAAACGTAAAGGTAATTAAAGTGGACAAAGGAAAAGGAACTGGACTTGGGGAAATGAGCAGCTCACATATGCTTTTAGGAGAGCAGAGCAGTGAGCATATCTAGTCCAAAAACGTAAAGGTAATTAAAGTGGACAAAGGAAAAGGAACTGGACTTGGGGAAATGAGCAGCTCACATATGCTTTTAGGAGAGCAGAGCAGTACTAAAATTACAAGCTAAACTACAAGTGTGCACACGTGTACACATTATATATATACCTTGTCCTAGTCAGTGGATGTCGATGATATATCTATACCTATAGAGTGTACCTTTATGGAAACTGGGAAAGAACAGGAACAATGGAAAGCTCGTAATCATCATTATAATCACCATTATGATCCCGATCCCCCGTGAGTTGAAAAGAGTGCATGTGGCAATGGCATATTCATCAAAATATTGTGTAAAAGCTTGCAATATGCATATATCATTTAGAAATGAAAAGAGAAAACACAAATATAACATTACTCTATTTGTGTTTTGTATTACAAGGATTGTGTTTCTGTTGTTTTCTGAGTGAAAGCAGAGGCAGCAGGTAGGAAAAGGCAGGAAGTGAAAGGGAGCAATGAGTATATGTATATACGACATGATGAGAAAAAGACTCATGTATAAAATAAAAGCGCATATATTGGCACACCAGGAACCAGGACTCTCCATGGACTCATTTGAATTTTGGGCTTTTAATTGGCCCCACTGTTTTTATGAGTCACAAAAAATTCATTTACTGATTTATGGGCCTTGGCCAACCTTAAATTATTACTTGTGCATGTGCATAATGTATAAGTATTATGTGGGGTTGAGTAGTTTTTGCTAAACTACAAGACATAAATTTTCTACAATCTAAATTAAAAGCTATATTTATGCACTATATTTTATGATGCATGCCGTTGCAAATGGAGGATGAAATGATTTTAGGAAAGAAAAAAATAGAAACTTTGTCCTGTCCTGCTACCAAAGAGGCTAAAATGCAATATATTATAGTTTTTTGAGTTCACTTACAGGTTGTAATGAACGTCAGCAAGATTGGAGCGGAAGTGAAGGGCTTTATCGATAAGCCTGCTCTGCTTCCTTCAGCTTTCCTTGATTGCTCAAAACGATTCCTAAATTGCCCCAGGATTTGGGTGGATTCACTTCAATCCCAGCCTTATAGAGCTTCCCTTCATCTTCCCAGTCCTCATTTCTCCTCATCGTTCTCAAGCTCAAGACAAAGAGTGATGTGATGACAGATACAACAAACAATTTCCTCAGACTCTGCTGTCTCTTGGAGTTATTATGATTCCCCGAGGGAATCGAACCATAGTGAGATCTGCTTCCACCACCGCTCGTAAACCGGTGATGGCCTTGACCTCGACTATTATTCGAGCTGTGATATCTTTGTTTTTGATGATGATGATGATGGTAGCTCTGCTTTTGTGTGTGGTGCTGACTTTGACATTGTAATCTATGCCAGACGAGAAGGAAGCCTTGTCCCATCACCAAACAAAATCCAACTGAAGGCATATACAGAACTCTCTCCGCCACAACAAAACCAACATAAAAGAAAAGATTTGTAGCCGGAAGAAATGGTAATATCAGGAATGATAACTGGAGTAGTAAGGACGAGGAAAGGAAGGCAGCTGCTGCTTCACTGGATCCAGATATGGTGCTACTTTCACCCGAAAAGTCTGACGATGAAAATGTAAAGCTCTTGCTGCTATTGTTTCTCATTGTGTTATTTCCAGTTGGGCTCAAGTAAGCTGATGATGATGATGATGGTGAGCCATTTCCAAATCCATTACTGATATTGCTCCCTCCTCCACTGGTGGTGGTGACCCGATATCTCAAGTTCTGATGGTGAGCTGATGCTGTTGGAGAGTTTCCGGAAGATCGATAGTGATTACTTCGACCCTGATGCCCATTGCTGATAAGTCTATTGTAGCCCGTGTGCCCATTCCCATTACTACTAGATGTGCTACTACTACCGCTGCTACTGCTTCGGCTACTATTGCTACTCGTATCACAATCCCTTTCTTGTTCCACTTCCCCGCAGAACTTGAGATACTCTGGGCCTCCATTCCAGATGGAATTGTTATTGTTGTGTTGGTGCTGTTTCCGGCTAGAGCTCATCCAGAGGTGGCACACGTTACAGTAGTCTTTCCGACTTGGACCTGTTCCAGTTGTGTAGGGATATGATGGTGCTTGTGAAGTTATTGTTGCTGAGGCTTCAACTGAGCCGTGCGATGGGAGAAGAGAGGATGATGAGGCGGAAGAGTTTGATGATGTAATTGATGATGATGGTGATGATTGTGAGCAGCACCATGAAGAAGATGGACACCAATGTGACGAAGGATTTCCGGAAGGGAGACCACTGTCCGTTTGGCTAGTGTGACGATTACTGCTCAACGATAAAAAATCTCGACGACTTCTAAAACTCTTTTTGGAATATGGGGAGAATGTCACTCCTTTCTTAGAACTGGAGATGAGCTTTCGTACACGAGAGTATATTATTCTTATGAGGACAATGTAGAAAGAGAGGCTGACGAGATTTCTAAGCTCCCAAAAAGATTGGATTGGGGGAATAGCATTCATTGACCAATCGTAGCTGAGAGGATGAGGGAAAATAATTAGACCAAAGTTAAACACAGGAAGGAAGAGAAAGGTGCCAACTCGTACCCAAAAATTGGGTTGATGAGCGATGGAATTGTCAGCTTTGGAAAAAACAGGTGGGACAAAGTTTGGGCCCATTAGATGAAGACGAAGGTACAGTAAAGAGATGCTGCTTAAGGCAAGAAATAGTATGCTCCAGACGCATTCCAGTCGCAGGATTGAAGGCCGCTCCTGTGAAAAAATGTAATAAAAACAAACAGGCTAATGAAAATTCTGCACAAGTGTACACTTTGTAAATCTACATGAGCAGAGTAACATTATCACTGGTTGATTCAGATATTTCAGACATAAAAATGTGTATAATTTCGGATTTTATATGGATATATACGTATATATTTCCCATACATAATATGCACAAGTGTGCAAAAACGAAATCAGCTTTGGCATCGTAAAAACCCCCGTTCGTGCATCCACAGGATTCGCAATCATGCATAAAAGTACCTTTACCCATTTAGATTTTTTTTCTACTCCACTCCACTCATGATGATGACATGACATGATGGTGTAAAAACGGAACAACATCTCAACATTTCTGACTTGCTCTGATAAAATAATGGCATTTGACGGCTGAACATGATGGGGAATATAAAACCTTCTCCGTTCCCTCTACAACCATACTTTTTTACTACTTGGTATGTTCGTATATATATGCAATATGCACTAACTTTTAAAGCCTTTTTTTTTCAGAGAAAGTACCCCATTCTGCTGGGAGTAAAAATGGAAAGTGTGTTCTCCTTCGCTCAAGAGAGCGAAAAGAGAAGAGCTGAGAAGGGAATATGGAGACAGGCACAGAGCTCTAGAGCAAAAGATAATGTCTATAAAAAATAGCACTACATATACATATTCATTTTCATCAACCACCGACCAACCAGTAAACAGCTAGTTTCCTCTTTTTCTACATGTGATGTGATCCCACACATCCCACCATATCCTCTACCACCTCAGTCACTATGAATATCTGTGTGGATAAAAAAACTTTATGGCACAGAGTTTACTCTTTCAGCGATATAATATATTCGGAGTAGCTATGAAGTTGAGAGGGAAGGCGAGGAGGGTATTGGGAATATCCTAATACACATTACATTACGTTATGTTACGATGGCCCACTAAAAATCTTGCTTTTTATAGCATCAATTTCATATCATATTCCATAAACATTCAACAAGAGTAAAAAGGGAGAGAGAGAGAAAGAGAGTGGGGAAAGGGAAAATGCTTCGTGAAACACCTAACTTTATGCATGCCTGAATATTATTCTGTATATATTCAACGTGTTTGCTCAAGCTTCAAAATCTCAGTCAACTCTCTTCATTTCACCATGTTTTATTGGTAACAACAACAAAACACACAACCAAATAAGAAGACAAACTGTGCATACATATAGTACAAGGTACAAGTAGTGAAATCACTATATATTTATGCTCCGTAAACATTGCACAGTATAGCGCAACCATACTTTCTTTCCTCGTTACATGGTGTATTGAACTTTGCCACTACGCTTCTTGGTGTACATATATTTTTCTCACTTTTCATTATTATATTCTTTAAAATGGCACGAAAAGTGAGAGGAAAAGGAGGAGAATCCTCGTCTCTTCTCCTTAATACTTGTTTAAGAAGTGAAATCTGTACAAGACAAAAAGCTCTGACTTTATATATACATTATATTTTTATTTCCAACTTTCTTTCTCTCTCACTTTTCTCTGGATGCCAGTAAAAGGAAGTCGTGAAAGTAAAGTTAACATGGAAAAATTGTTCAACTGCCAGTTACACAAATATACACAACATTGAGGGAAAAGAACGTGCATGCAAAAAAGTTTCTTGCGTAAAATGTTGCAGTATTGTTTGTACTTTATATGAAAGGTAGAGACATAGACACACCTATGAACAATGTAAAAGTACACATGGCATGGCATGCCGCTGCCACGCCACGCCACGGTGCATAATTTTTCAGTTGTGCTCTGCTTCCTTTTCTAAACTTCACTTTCTTCATTTTGGCTCCTTCTTGGTTGGAGGATGTGTGTGTGCAAGCAAATTCGAGGCATAAAAATGCTTTCGTAGTAGTTTTAAGTAAAGTGCCGAGGTAAATATAAGTCCCATGAGAGAACACTTGCTGCTGCAATAATGTTCCCTATTTTTGAGAACATGCAGTTTCTTTTCTTATACTTTTCTTGTGAATCTAAATGTAAACTGTATATGAAGTAGAATGTTATTCAACATACGTGTATGTTTCCTTTACCTTTTAAAGCTTATAATACATTACATTTTCTTGCCATGATGATGTGGAAGAAGTGTAGGCATACCAGAAAACACGCAACAAAGTCATGTTATGTTTTACAAACAACACCACTCCTACCACACCACCAAACCAAGCCAATGATGCAAAATCGCAATAGTAATTGCGCTACATACTTTGTGCCTAAGAGTAGTGGGAAATGCCTATATTTTCTCTTGTTGGTATAAACATTTTCATGGTTATTGCTAGAAAAATGTCACAGATTGCGGGGTCACAGTTATAAAGGCTTTTGCTTTCTGTAAATATTTAATGTAAATATTATGCGAGGCAACACAGGCACCTACAAGTCAATAATGATTATGAAACTCCGATTTCCAATTCCAACCTTATGAAAATGCCTACATTACTTTTACGTCGTGGCTTTATGCTATCATTAATGCAATGAACTGCAAACATCCTTAAAATTTGTGACTTTTCAGACAATACAGTATTTAGTAGATGCCAAAGCTGAATATTAATCTTCGGTTATGACAGTTTCCGTTCATTCCCATGTCTGACATTTACAAAACTCATATGAAATATTTAAACCTTCTTTTATACGTTATACATAGATGAAATAAAAGGGTCGTAGTTTTACGTAGTAGCCAACATTTTTCGTGGCAAACAACCCACCTGATATAAGTGTCTGGTCCTTACAAGAGACCGGACAAGGTCAAAGGCTGCACACACCAATAGAATGGTGATACCTTGTTCCTTGGTCAACATGGCAGCCGTAGCAAAGCCCA
The DNA here is from genome assembly GCA_036850725.1 of Orchesella villosa. NCBI lineage: Eukaryota > Metazoa > Arthropoda > Collembola > Entomobryomorpha > Orchesellidae > Orchesella > Orchesella villosa. The sequence continues at coordinate 14,046 of JAANSM010000637.1, read as the reverse complement.
CAGAAATGACGAACCACACAGCACATTGTAACCAAAGCCAAATCACAGCATAACCAACACCGCCACTGAGACCACTGCCACTCACACCACCAAAAACACCAACATTGTTGACGCTGTCACAGTTTCCCTTCGTTCTTGAGTAACCCCCGCCGCTGCCACCGGCGTTGTCACTTGTACCTTTTGTTGTGGTCATGCCTGATGTTGACTTCTCGTCTCGGTTCACCACGAACATTTTCATACGGAGCAGAAGAAATGAGCTGAAGCTAGTTAAAATGTTGGTGAATCTCGTGAAAAGGCTGCCAAAGCCAGATAGCGAGTGACAATCGGATTGTTGCTCATGTTGTTGTTGCCGTTGATGATAATAATGATGATGATGATGATGTTGTTGTGGGTAATATGCAGCCTTTTTGTTTTTATTCGGGCACAACGGTGAATGACTTCTGGTGCTGTTGTAACTTCTTATTTTCAATAGTGCAGCATTGATTCTTGCCTTATCTCGAAATTTAACGAACTTGACATAAGAAATAAATGACATAAGAGCAAATGCCGTGGAGCCCACATCAGCTCGGCCGACGAGACCGGCAACAGCCTCGGTATGGATTGGATGTAAGGCAAAGAGGAGAGATGACAGGAGAACTGCCAAGTTCCGGCTGCTCGTCACCTCCATGATACGCCCTTTCCTTTGGCAGGAGCCACCGGCTGACTTATTCCCAATTGCGTTGTTGTTAGTGAACCGCCCATTTCCACCACCGCCACCGCACAACGTGTTAAGGTACAAGCAAGACTTGGAACAGAAAACTAGACGAGCTACCCGAACAAATAGCCACGTTGTGAGGGTATGGAGAAGCACATTGGTCAAATGATATGGCCATGGGTTGAGGCCTGACAAGAGGAAATTTAAACGGAAGGACAAGGTTGTGAGGGGACGGTAGGATTTGTGACTCCCCGAGTTTTGCAATGGTGTTCCCCAAAAATCATTGTGGAGCAGGTTTGACCACGGCGTTTCCGGTCGGATATCAGGATTTGTGAGAATTGCTCGGCTGTAACATACAGACAAAAACAAGACACAAAATTAATTACCATTGCAATTTGCATATATATCATTATATCATAACTCTTTTACATGTTATAATAGAGAATCATCACTCGTCACGTTTCTTGAATTTCAATACCCCCACATTAATTTTATTCAAGACACAAAATTAATTACCATTGCAATTTGCATATATATCATTATATCATAACTCTTTTACATGTTATAATAGAGAATCATCACTCGTCACGTTTCTTGAATTTCAATACCCCCCACATTAATTTTATTCCCAGCCATTGTTCCACTATACATCATTCTAAAAATTACTTTCTGCTCAGATACATCATCAAGATTTTAACCCAACTATGGGCGCACGTACGCACCACCACCCAGGTTTGAGTTTGGCCCTTATTCAAAACGGATTACACACCCAAACCTAGAGCTATAGAGCTTATATGTATATTACTTTATATAACAAATTTATACAACGAAACGAAAACAAATGAAAATGAAACCTTTTTCTCCAGAAATTCGTTTATTTTCTATGTCACTTGAATACCTACCTACCTACCTATACCTTCTATTATACCTACTTCCATTTTATCTGTCATAGTCACATTAAGGCAAGCAGTTGGAGAAAGGAAGTGAGAGAGAAATGGTAGGCAAAGAAAATGTTGTTTCTTCTGATTATTCATTTTTATTCTCCATGCATGATATCCTCCACTCATTTGTCTCTGCTCATCCATCTATTCATTTTCATTTCATTCATTTATCCTTCTATTCATTCCCCGCATATGATATCACATACAAACTCAAATATCATGTATATTGAGTGGGTTATATATAAGCATGATGATATTCTAAGCACAAGTGCTTTTCATGAAAACGCTGGGACACAGAGGCAGAGGACACAGCCATGCACACACACACATACAGAATAGTATCATCGCAACCTCGTCTTTTCTCTTCTCTCCTAGGAGTTTCCCTTGTGTTATGCGGGTGTGTAATGAACGTCGTGTTTATATGTATCCATATCCATCCACGCGTACAGGAAACGTTTTTCATATTCATAAGATATTGTCCCATGAATAGAATACTCTGTAGCTCTGCTTCGCCTTCTCCTGTCACTAAAAAAAGTTTTGTCGTTCTCGTCCTCCTGTGTTTATCTTAGCATACGATGAGAGAATGGGAATGTGATGAGGAGAAAGGCATGCATACATTATGAAACGCAATAAGCTTCAGAAAATACAATAGAAAAAAGAAAATGCCAGCGAACAATAATAATAACAATGGAATAATGGAAGATAGATAGGCTCCATCTTCTTTTACAAGACCCACTACAGAGCTTTTCAGAAGTGGAAGGAAAACTGGAAATGGCAAGTGTGTGTGTGTGAGAGAGAGAGGCAAGGAAGAAAGTGTGTAAGGTTGCTAATCAAGAACCAGAATACAAAAAAGCTTTCATCGACAACAAAAACTTGGGAAAAAGAACAACACACACACAAGGGTAGAGAGAGGTACAAAAAATATGCTTTCACTTCCAGGTGTGTTCTTAACTGTATTAATTTTAAACTTCTTCCCTCGTGAGTGTAGGTTCACATTTAACAATGTCACAGTTTAAAATGGTCAAAGTCCTTTATAATAAGGATAATAAATTCCTGAAATTTTTTACGGTGCATTTTAAAATGAAAACTAAACCAGTATACGAAATATATATACTTTCTACCTGCCTAGTTGATATTTACGAAACGTATTTTTGCGATAAATAGCCCAATTTATTTCCAATCAAATTACCTGCTTTAGAATTACATTATTTGAAGCCTAAGCAAAACACACAGCTACTTTAAAATGTAACAAATAATGTCGACTCACTAATTCATGACATGCATAATTTTTTATAGCGTAATGCAACATTTTCGGTTTATTCCTGCAATCACCCTTTCCGCTACAGCAGTAAACATAAATAGGGATAGGGTATGCAATCGAAGCTTTGTAAAAAAATCTATATTTTTTTTTGCAATTCCATTCCTAGGGTAAACCTTCAAAAACTCCTTGAATTCATGGTACTTCACATCAACTTGACTTGTATGTTCTGTTGACATTGACGTGAACAGGAATTGAAAGACAACGACAACGGAATGACATGCCGATCAAGTATCCTGTCATCGTCGTGACGTAATCTTTCTCATTTTTTGGGGGAGAGAAAGACATCCGACCGACTCTGGAGTGAACATATGTACGTATGCCATATAAAATATAATATATATATAGTACATACATAAGAATTTTGCACAAATGCATATATTCTTGAAACATCCACCTCCACCACCGCTCTAAGAATAACTCTTCCTGTCTTCTCGTCTACACGTGTACACATCCATATAGCTAAAGCCATATCTATATACGTGTACTCATTCAGACATTCAGTATTTTAGTGATATACTTTCCTATATAATGTATATATCTTATTACTATACAGTAAAGTGTAGTCAGAAGTCGTCCTCATTTTCTCCATTAAAATGCGCCCAGAATCCTGAATGAGAATGGGCCAAATGTGTAAGAAAGAGAACACAGAGCTTTCACCATCACCACACGTACGCTCACGTTCGCTTGAGAGAACGAGTTGACTAAACATGATATTTTATCACATGCAGCCATGCTTAACAGTTATTCCTTAGTGCTGACTCCCAAGCGCCAACCCAATCCTTCTTTTTTGCTCTTGCATACACATCACATATTTGAATGGTATTCCCGTATTCCTATATTTTCACAACTGTTCTTTGCATACTTAAAATACATTAGATTCCAAAAATTGTATGCACGCATTCTTTTCCTTTTTCACAGCACTCTCAATTTTTTCTTCTCTTTCTTTCTCTCTCTTTCTTTGCTTCCTTTCTATGTGCATCTTCTCCCTTTTCTTTTGGAAGCATGCATAACACATATTTTTTTTCTTCTGTGAAGCCCTCAAGCAATGAAGGAAGAATGGAAGAGAGAGGAAGATCGTGAGAAAGTGGAAGAAGGAGAAGAAAAAAGTAATAGTCAAGTAAAGTAAGACGAAACCAACAACTTTCTCCACTTTTCTATTTTTTCGCTTCTTTGGTTTGCATTTACAAGTTTTCCATTTTCTTCCATTTCATCCTTTTTCAGATATGCGTGAAAAATACCTTTTTATTATTATGCATACGTATGGATATATATATATAGTCTCAGACAGAATTTGTATAATATATATAACCTGCATAATAGGCGGTAATATATACGAAAGAATGTTGCCTACATTATAAGCACATAGCGCGCTGTTTTCACTCGCTGGCTATTTTCAACAATTTGAAATATTATGAAAGCATTCATGTAAAAAACCAGTTAGGTAAGGTATGCATCCGGAGTAAAAAATGACGCAGTAAAGAATCCCTTCTTACTAATGCACACATATATATAGGCACACCCGTAAGAAGAAGGAAGGGTGTCGTGAAATGGAACAAATTCAGGATATTTTATCCGTCTTATGTGCCTACTATACCACTGTGCTACAGTTTTGTGTAGTTACAGTCTTTTTATAGAAAATGAATGAGCATTTTATGTGAGCGACTGTAAAACAGAATGTTGTGACGTAATTCAAACGATAGTTTTACTCGACGCGACATTGTCGTCGACACATCCAATCCAGTGTGTGTTCTAGTGCTGCGCCTTTTACTTATATATGAGGTTGGTGATGGGATGATATTGAGATTGAGTTTTGGAGAACGAAGTGTAAATGGGCTGCAGAACAATGCAGCCTTTTTTACTCTTTTTTTAATAGGAAATGTATATATATGTAGAGAGAGAGCTTCTATTGTAACGACTTTGTTGTTCCTTTTGTCACTGCATTTTTTGCAACTTGGAGAGAAGAAAAGTTGTAAAAAATGTAGTTTGCTCGCTTTGTCACAGCTGTTACCATTTTTCTCTTTTACAGTTTTGCATTCAAATCTCATTTTGTTATAGAGAACAATATATACACCAAAAGCTTTTGCAATGGTCTTCCTTTAGACATGCTGGCTTTTTAGGTGATTACTCTAGACTGCAGTAGATTGGGATGAATGTAATTTCTGTAAATCAATTTCAGATAGGAACTTAGTAAAAAGAAGTTTATTTTTAATCAATGTATTTGTACATTCACACATTATTATGTTTTTGTATTCAATTCGAAGTAGGAGAATGTTCCCTTCTTGAACAATAGCAAAGAAATTCAAGGGATATGTTCTCCATGCATACATCTATGTATATGCATTCAAGGAGTGAATAATGTATACAAAAGCTTTCTACGTCGCAACATGACCATATTCTTCGTTATTACTTTGTTTGTTGCTTAAATACAGCTTCACTTCTTGAGAAAAGACATTTCTTTGGTTGCTTTGACTTGTGAAATCGTTTTTATCTTGTTTTCCCTTCTTCGTATGAATGTGACATATTATATGTACATTTGTACATACGTTACATGTATATGAAAATTTTCCTATAGAATAAGTACAAACATGTATATATATTCCCAGCCAAACCAACCAATCAACCAAAATTCTCCCTTCTTCCAATTTCCAAATTTCTTACGGCTTCTTTTCCTACAAATCTAACCTAACAATGCATGTTTTTTATTAGAGGGAACAAATACGTATTGCTTTCTACATTTTTTTTGCTTTTCTATACACAATTATATTATACCTCTATTACTTTCCCCTCTCCTTTTCCCCATATGTGTATGTGTGTCTACATGTCGTTCTAATATTATACTGGAAATTTTTATCCTTTTGCTTCAGAGTTTTATCCAACCAAACAACCAACAGGATAACTAGGAATGGCCATTAAAGGACCATTATAAATGTTCCCTTCCTTCTTTTGTACATTACTTTTTTCCCCATCCCAATTCTACTCTCCTTACTTTTTCATCTTTTTCTCCTTTTGTTCCCCATTACGAGCCCTAATTCCATTTAGAACACAGCAAGCAAAAAAGGGAGAGTAGAAAATGGAATGTGAATGTACATCAGCGTTGTATATATTGATGGAGGATATATGGTTAAGGGTTGAGCTTCAACTTTTGGTATTGTATTGGTATACTTTCTTCTTCATCTTCAGCAATATTACTACCAACTACCGACCAACCACCATTAAATTCTTCCACATTTATTTGATGGCGATTGAGCTATCACATGCCGCAGGAGGGGATCATAATAATCATGTGCTGCTGCTTGATGCATTTACTGCATCAAAAGAAAAGTATGGCATCCTTTATATTCCATATTATATGGAAGTAATATTACAGTTTAGGGTGACGGAGGAAACATTCCATTAGTAATCGTAATATTCAACCTGCCTAGTCAAAATCAAGGAGGGAAATAACTATCCCAAATGTGATCCAAATAGAATCTTCCAATCCAAAACTACCATTGCTTTTTTTCACCCACCATTCAAATACATCATTCTTGCATTTTTTTTCTCTTCTTCCACTTCGTCATTCCATCTTTCCATCTGCTGCCTTCAGAAGAATTACAACATGAGACACAGCTGGAAGCATTTTCTTGTGTAACTCACAACTCACTCATTTCAATCTTGAATCATTTATTCGCTTCCTTCATGAAACAAAACCTCCATTGAACTCAAACTCAGCTGAGAAGAGGGAGAGTAAAGAATGAGAAATAAATGGAATGAAGGGAATGGATGAAAGAAAGAGAAAATAGGAACAAGCAAATCATATTAAATACCAATGATCAAGTCATGTCAAAAGGAAATTGTTGTAGTTCGTAATTCTCTCCCGTGAAGCATGAACGTTTGCTAGTTCCATCAAGAACACAATCCAACGCATCCCTCCATAATCTATCACACCGCTAGACTAAACAAGCTCCAAATTGCATTATTTTCTACTCTACCTCATGATAAATTGCCCGTGATGTATGATGTATGATGAACTATATATACAATATATTCCTAGATATATTACGTAACCACAAAACATGTTTTGTGCCTTTAGGTAATCGTATTTACATACAACAAAGATAATATAAGGGATTTACCAACGTTGAAAAATTATTTGGATATTTGGATAGAGCGAGTGGCTGACAAAGACTGACTTTTGCCAAAGTGTAAATTGCCATTGTGGCCTAATAAAAAAGCAAAAGCTGCGGATGACTGATGATAACTGGTTTCTGTCAGTTAACTAACTGAAATTTTGTGTGATTCTAAATTCTCGTCGACTTCGCTGTAGAAGAGTGATAACACATAACACATTGTCAATTTAAACGTATATCTACACGAAAGTCAGAGCAGACGAGAGTGAGAGACCACAAAACAATTTTTCAGCAAACAATTTAAAACTACCCGGACTCCTCATCATCCTCCATCCCCATGTCTTTCTTTTCCTGACATCTCTCAAAGTTTGCCCAAACGCTTCACGCTGTTAAGCACAAACCCCTTTCAATTTTTTTCTTTCCTCTCCGTCATTCATGCATTTATATATAAGGATAGGAGGTGGAAGTAACAAGATGAAAAGGGAAAAGAGGAATAAGTATAAGAAGGCGAAAGAAAAATTAAGACTGATTACACCATATTATATGCTTCTACTTCTCCTTGAATTGTGTGTGTGGAGCAAAGCAACAGAATGCTTGTGTGACTGAATGCATGTTGAGTTGAGTTTTTGAGAGCGGCTTTAATTCTGAAGGGAAGACTTAAGCACGTTTTTTTACAATGCTTGGTTTGCTTAACTTGCCTAGCTGCTCTGCCTGTGACCAACTGATAAGCTGCTCAAACATCTCAAATCTTTCACTTTGCTTTTCTCTCTCTCTCTCACTCACTCTCCATCCGTTTTCTTGCTTGCTTGCACTTTTCCTTGGTGTTATAGAGCATAAAATTTCTCCTCTTAAATGGGAGCCCTGCATATATATGCTTTCTCTCAAATTCCCTGGTTCCTTTTCTCCGTAGTATGAAAACAGTTTACTTTTGCGTATCACCTTCTCCGTTAAAAATTCACTTGCTTGCCTTGCTTCTTCTTACACATCCATATCTCGATCTATATATAGAGAGTTATTCATGTGAGCAAGAGTGTATGCCAGGGTTTTCCCAGTGATGGTAAATGTAAATCCTTCACTTTATTCCGTCTTATTCTTCCCAGATGTGTGGGCTTTCATGATAAAGGATGGATAAGAATGAGAAGAAAGAAGCTACGGGGGTATAAAAACGTATGGGCAAGGAGAAAAGAAATAAAATACCCTTTCTTTTCAGAAGCCTGTAAAAAATAATACCAAACTCACATATATACATATTTGCTCGTCTTAAGCAAAGGGAAAAGAAGATAGTCTATAGGCTTAATAAATTGATATATAAATTGAGCAGGTTGTAATCTTATATCAAAAACTGAAGCAACAACCGTCTGCAAACACCCTCAGCTTCTAATTTTTTAGAGAGAAGTTAAAGTTAGACTTGAGTTTCGGATAGATTTTTGTTGTTAAAGTAAAAGTCATCATATGTAATATGAAGCGACGATGAGTGAGCGGAGAAAAAATTTCTTTTTACGTCATACATATACGTACACTTTTGCTCAAAACTACTTTAACACATCGGTTGCGGAGAAAGGGAATGGGGGTAAACAACACACACTACACTAACCAGTAAAGGTAAATTGAAGCCACCTGTCTAGGTTTTGGCTTGTGAGCCGTCGAGACTCCTTTTTAGATTACGTACGTGGTACATGCCTACATGTCTGGATAAACAAATCGGAATCCGAACATGAAGAAGCAAACAACAAAAATCCTAAGACATATATAAGATTGTTGGTTGTAGATTACAGATATAATTTATATAGCAAACGAAATCAAAACCAAGGTTAGGAAATTGGAATGAATGTGGAGGGAGCACGGTGAAAAACAAACAGAAGAAATTGTATATTGTATATATCGATGTGGAATATAGCCCACATTATGTATAGAAGCACGTAGGAGCTTACTCAAGATTTTTTTTCTGTTGAATCAACCATCAACATCAACCTCAAGAAAAATCAAAATGTAACTTCACAAGTCAAGTCACAAGTTGCTTTTCATATATATAAAAGCTTATATGTGTACATGGTTGTGAATATGGTAGAGGAAACTTCAAAAATTCACCTCACATAACCTCCTCAAAGAAAGGCAGAAGTGCAGAATGTCAGTCAAGTTCCTTCTATCTTTCCTTGAAGTCAGCGAGTCAGTCATCAGCAGAAATATTTGTGGAATGAAAGCAACATTTTGTTTTTTTAAAAAAAGCACACGTACTTCCATATACGAATGAAATACAAATATATAAAGCATAGATGTATAGTGAGTTTTGCTTCTACATTTTCCCCTTTGGGTTTCCTAACTTTTCTTCTGTTATGTACATTCTTTCTTTCTTGAATTCTTTCATTGTGTTAGGTTTGTACGTGCATACTTCCTCCGATCTGCTACATTACATGCAGGTTTGAATTCGCTGATATATACTCATATCTGAAATTGTAAGCACATTCAACATTCTCCAACACCAACACATTTCCTTTTTTATTTGTGCTGTATCAGCCATCAAAATTGTAAAATCGGGAGAAAAAGATAAGATTACATTTCTTGCATTTTGCTACAGCCACAGCCTATACAACACGCTGATGACTGACAGACATTTCTGCTTGACGCACATGTTTTGGATTTATCCCCGCGTGCTGTACTACTCATACAGATAATGCTACCTCATCATTTTCCTTTCTCCCATTAAACTCAAATTTATTTGAAAGAAGGCAACCATCCATCACGATTTAATATCGCTTTTCTTTGAAGCTAAAAAAGTAAAAGTACACAAGTTTCTAGTGTATGTTTCCAGTATCTAGTTTCAAGATACAATCTTTTGAGGCAATTTTATAAAAGTGAAAGACAATTTTTATCAACAAGTAAGACAGAAAGAATATAGGGATTACCATTCAATAACAATTGGTTTCACATTGTCCGTTTGTAAAACATATTTACAAAGCTTCAAAGCCTCCCTATTACTTTTTATTTATGGATCGCCCTAATCCATTTGTAATTGTGAAGGTAAGTAGAGGTAGAGGTAACGCAGTGGGGGAAAACGAGAGCATTATTTTATGTTTGCATTCAGATTTAGATATTCAGAAACTTTGCTTATATTATTTCCCTCGGGTTTATATCGTCGTAGCATGATCATCCCCGTCAGCATTCTCATTTCAATTTGCCTAATTCTAAATTGTTGTTTGTACTTTTTTAACCATATTTTTTGCTCTGAAATGAGACGCTCTTCAGGAAACATCTATAAAACACATGGCTTAACCAACAATAATGGGGTTAGAGTAGAGCAAAAAATGGGGAGAAAATCCTGTTCGTATATTCAATGTGAATGTGAAGTAAGAAGATGGGTAAAAGCAGAGAGAAGAGAGAATTGGTGGAGTTCATGGTTATTTTTTTACCATCCATCCGTGATATATTACAATCGGTTTTCTCGTATTGGGTGGTGGTGGTGGTGGTGCTACTATTATAAGAATAGAAAGTGATGTATTATATTAGCCAAACGTAGTGTTACTCAAAAACCCAAGTTCTCATATTAAGGGTAGCGGTATATAGAGGCAGCAGGAGCAGCGGCAACTACATAAAGATAAAAATTGTGTGTAGCCAACTGTACATTATACTTTGGTTTCGTCCGTATGATTTTCCCCATAATATGGAGAAGAAATAGAGGAGAAAAGGGAGCAAAGGAGCACATGGACTCGATTCTTTTCCTCTCTCTCTCTCATACATCTCTCTGCCTGGCTGGACGTATGGCTATTGATGGTACAAGAGACAGATTGGCAGTGGAATGAAACATGAGGCTAAATTATTGATTCTTGGTCCTTTCTCTTTTCTTCTCTCTCTCTCCTTTCATTCCACTCTATTCTTTGCTTTCATAGTTTTTGGGTCTTTACTCCTTTTTCTTTCAGCTCACTCACTCTTTCTCTCTCTCTCTCTCCCTCTACTTTGTTCATCATCGGAAGCTATTTGCCAAAGGAAACTGCAGAGAAATGCTTGCCTTTTCTCTTTGCTTACACAAAATGTGTCTTACAGTTTGAACTTAACGAACTGGACCATGATGCAATGGACGTATGTACATTGTATGTATGTACACACGGGGATATAATCTCCTTCTATATAAGTACGTATAAACCCTTATGCATCACTGATTCTCATACATTTGTCTTATATAATCAAGCCTCCTCCTCATAGGAGTGTGCTTATGAGCCATTTGCTATTCTTTACTTTACTGCCAAGAGAAAACTGGAGAAAGGGTGAGTGGAGGAGAAAATGAATGAGCAGCCGGACATTCACAGATTATGCCCATATGTAAGCAAACGTCTTCTGTCTACCTTTTATTTTCTTACTCTTTTTTTTCACTCTCACATTCAACACTGCCCATTTCCCTGTGTAATGTGTGATGGTCAGCTTGAGTTTCACCACATTTGGTTTAAACAAAAGAAGTCAGAAAAATGAGGGAGCTGAGCTAGACCAGAGCAATGTAGGGCCAGTTTTTTTTCATGCCTTTTGGCTCTATTCTTGTTCTTTGTGTGTAGCCATTCAAGTGAAGTGGGCGAATGTGTGTCTAACATCACATTGCAGTTTGTGTAAAAAACAGATGTACACGACGCGTCTATATATGTTGAGGAAGAAGGAAGAGAAAAGCAAGATAGTAAACATTCTTTGGGTAAAACGAGTCAAGTGAGTAACATGCATCATTACATCAGCAGCTTCTGCTTGGCCAGACCAAAAAGTGAAAACCAGAACCAGAAAACCGAAGCTTATTCATTCACTCACTCATGCATACACACATGCATCCATTCATTTTCTCTTCCTCAGGCAAAATGATCGCATATCCCTGTCCCTACACACTTTCTATTGTAGCAAAAATATTCCTGTTATCTCTCTCTTCCCCATTATTTTGGCCGGCAGCTAGAATTTGCCAGATTGAGAAAGAGCGAGAGAGAGAGGAAGGGACTGGAAATGCTGGAATTCATATGTGTATGCACATTAGTTTTTATACTACCCACTACAACGTAGTATTATCTTGCAAAACTGATCTCATCTCACGCTATTCCTATTCTTTAAGCAGAGCGAGCCCAGACCAGACCAGAAGCACAGGCACATGGCATCATCGGCTTTAGTCTCACAACAAAAAACAAGTTTACGGCGAAAGTTTACTTGAGTGGAATGCATGCTTCTGGTTTTAAGAGATAAGCTTTGACAATAAGTACATATGTATATATATATATTCAGGCTTAAATAATTGTGCATTTTGCTTGCGATTCATTGTACGCGATTGTAATCATCAATGCATGCATGCTTCTCGTTTTCCTACGAAAATGTGAAGCTTTCATCAACTCACCAACCAAGAAAGACAGAGAGAAGAGAGATAGGGAAATAGAGAGAGTTAAAAAACCACAACGAAAACCGAACAAGGTAGGTAAAGCACAATTCCATTACCATCAATATGAGAGCATCATCAACAACATCAAGAGACGATGGAAATGGGATGAGGAAAAGGGCATCACCATCATCATCAAGCATGATGTGGTGTGCATTACAAGTAGCATTTGTTTTGCCGTGCACGATTACAGAAAATGCATTCATTCATTCATTTGGTGCATTATCATGCATACCGTGAAGTTGATGCTGCTTCAAAGAAGGAAAAGAATAGAGAGAAAACGAGAGATTGCTTATAGAGTACTGATTTTCTATATTTTGTGCTGATTTGATGCGGACTGGGAATTGTTTCGACATTTCCGATCCTGAAGTTTCTTGTTGAATTGCGCTATAGATATACATATTGCACATCTACATCTCCACAACAAAATTCTTTCAGTTTCGTTTCAGTAGCTGCGTCTACCACCAGCCATGATTTGAATTTCAACACTCACAGGAAGTGAACCAAAGGGAAACATATTTACTTATGCAATGCTGATTTAAAACTGAGGACGCAGTAGAGAGAATGAGAGAGTAGGATATTATTACGAGAATAAATTCCCAAAGATGAAGCAACGAGCGAAATGAATTCATTTGCATGAAATGTATTTACAGTGAATTTGAATGGACTTTTGTAAACAAATGAAGAGAAGAGATGCTAATAATGTGTTGCTTTTCACAGATGAGCTGAGATGCAAACATGAATTGCATATCTATATGGGAGCTTTAACATATAGAACGTTCGGAGAAAGAGCGATGGATGGCTGAGCTGATACAATTACATGTAGAAGAGGAGAGAGAGGAGCCCCCGCTTTCACTTTTTTCTTTAGCAGGTTTTTCGGCAACATGAAAGTCAAAAAAGGGAATTTCAAAAGGATTTTGAAAAGTATATTATATTCATCCCTTTTGCCTGCTATCTAAAGTAATATACCTATTCGTTTAACTGACTCCTCTCTCTCTGTTGTGAATGAGGAAATAAACTAACAAGTAAATGGACTGGAGAGACCGACAGAGAGAAACTCTGTCTTTGTGCATCTGGTTGATCACCACCGTATTACCACCCACTACCAATATTAACAAGCATACCTATATACGTATATTATATATAATACGTATATTGACAAAGTCCTTTATTGTAATAAGCTTAGTGCTAATTTTAGCTCAATCTTTGCATGTCCATGCACCCATGTAAAATTCCCGTGTTTGTCACTACTTTTCCTCTAACTGGCTTGTATGTTTGCAACGGTAAGCAGAATTAAATGAGGGATGAAAAGGGAGGGAGAATATATACATATATTTCTATCCTCCTGATGAGTACAAAGGATATGCTTGCTTTGTAGTATCAGAGAGAATTTCATCTTTTCTCTTCCATCTCTCCATCTCCATCTCCATCCACATGGAGCTAAAGAAGAATTTTCTATAAATGCTATGCAATCCACACTACTGTTCCTCCAACTTCCTACTAAAATGAGAGCTGGAGAAAGGGAGTTGGTAACATCCGCAACGGGCATTGTTCCAACAGAGCCAACATCAATTAACAGCGCCATCGTCACA
>JAANSM010000636.1:0-25456 GCA_036850725.1 Orchesella villosa | reverse complement strand
ATTGCCAGAGGAAGAGAAGACATCCACACAGCTTAAGAGATTCCAAGTTGTCTATGAGGATGAAAGAGTAAGATGAAGAGATGATTATTTTTTCGGTGTAATACATACATATACGACATCAATGGACATAAGTCATGATGACATTTTAAAAGGAAGCTTTTTCTTATGTTTCCATTATCTAATGTTAAAATGCCTCTTTTTTGAGAGCAGGACACTAATCCAGGATCGACATTTAGTTTATGGCGATGTCTTTTCAAGACCATTTGGCAATCACTTCTTGTCGGCGGATTATTTCGGCTTCTCGCCGACTTTAGTGGCTTCATAGCGCCACTAGGAATCAAAGCTATTGTGGAATATACTGAGCAAAACTACACTCTCTTCCCAACATCAAATCATCATGACTCCGCCAATACAACTCTTTCTAATAGTTCAGAGCTGACAGGAGGAAGTTTGGAGCATTTGACAATTTCACAGTTGATTTCCAATGGGTATGTGATGGCTCTTATTGTTCTCGTCGCTTCCTTTCTTCAAAGTACTTTCTCACAGTGCTCCACATTCCTTGTCAATTCGGAAGGAATACATATGAAACTCGCTCTACAGGTTAGTGCAACTCAAGCTAAGCTAAGAACGTATTTAATGTGGAATGCAATGTATGCCTTCACTCTCTATATCTCTTGATCATTCTCGCTTCTCTCCATGTATTTTTAACAAGCAAATAGCATGCATACCTCATGGTGTGCAGATTATACTCGTGTTTTATGACCATCGTCAATCAAGAATGTATCTATATGACTATAACCCTGTGGAGCATTCTTACTTTTCCAAGAAGCAGTTTCATTTATGACCAAGGCAAATACTTTTTTTATAAAATTTATCCTGCTGACTGATTAATTTCCAGGTGGATTTGCAACACTTTTTTATGAATGGGATGAACGAAAAATGTGATAATGATGGGAATTAGTAAATTTTTTCTTTAAACAATCATGCATGCTAAAGTGAGAGAGAGAGAGAGAAGGCTCTCTATCATTTAAGTTTTTAAACGCTCGAGTCATAACTCTTACATCCAAAATGTCCATCCCATCCACATCCTCTCGAGTTTAAATGGACAGTTTCAAGTATGCAAAGTAACAAAGACCATCGCAACATAGTAATTTGGACGTGGCAGGCACGATCCAACACTAGCGTATAATGTCTGTTTCGAGAGGGAGCGTTAAGTTAAAACAGTGTAATAATGAACGGTATTTCGTCTTAGCTACTCACCCAATCTAGAGTTTTACTGTGAATGAATGATTGTCTGTTATTTTGCAGGCGTTGATTTACAAAAAGTCCTTAACCTTGTCTCCTACAAAGAGCTTGCAAAATCAGCTTGGTGCTGGCACAGAAGAGGAGAATGACGACATTTGTAGTGGTGAGCCTGATGGAGATGACGATAAGCGGAGTAGCACCTCATCAACAGGTCGCAGCAGTAGTACAACCCACGGTTTTGATAATGGATCGATTGTGAACATCATGTCGGAAGACACAAACAACATTATGATGTTCTTTTGGATGGCGCATTTCATCTGGGCGATCCCTCTAAAGGTGCTTATAGCCATCCCATTCATTACCTTTAAAAAACAAAACGATTTTTTCCCTTGAAACAAAGTATTATTATAATGGTTTAAAAGAGTTGTTGAATGAGATGAAATTTGATACTCTTTTCCCCCTCTCCCATTATAATAATCTATTAAGCTTCACACTCATTAAGTGAGTTTGTATAGGAGGGCGAAAAAATCTATTAAGAGGTTGCCAACTTGAGAGCAAGTACGTGGCTATTTAAATTGTTATCTAATACTTTTATTTGAATGGATGAATGGGCCATTTTTCTTTTGAGTACAAATTTATTGCGTTGTTTAACAACTGTTCCAAAACAACGATGACGATTTGTATTTGACATGGAGTCCATTTTTATGCTAATTTACAAAACGGGATCAGTGTCAGAAGAGCGTAAAAAAGAGAGCGTGAAAAAAAGGAGAGTTGGCGTCGATAATGATGATGTGATGAGGACGACATGCAGAGAACATAGCTTGCTCAAGTAGTTTATAATAAGTATCAAATTTCTTCAAACTTGTAAGCTAATCACTAGCATAAACATATACAAATAACTAGACGAAGAAGAAGAAGATGAAAAGAAAAAAAGTAAATCTTGAGCTAAGAATGAAAGGGAAAAAAATCTTATGCGTTGCTCATGTCATGTCATGTTCAAGTCACTCAATCATGTTTGAAAAGTGAATTTTTTTTTATTTGTGTATTTTTTTTCAGTTGGGAATATTAATGAGTTTGCTCTACCTCCAGCTTGGCTATAGTGCTCTTATTGGTGCGGGAGTTTGCTATTCTCATCATGATTCCGCTCCAGTTTCTTATTGGCAAAAAAATGTCATCCAATTCCAAGGAGTTGATGGTATGCCCCGCATTGTTTTGCTTTATGATATGATATCTGATATGATTCAAGAAGAAGAAGAAAAAACTTACCTACCTCATTCCTGTCTCTCCATTCATGCGTTATTGGGTATTTCATCATCATTGAGGAACAATTAATATTAACATTGATTGCTCATATTTTCCATACTTAAATTGACAATTGACATGATTGAAAGGTGGCACAGGTATTTCATTTTTAAACAGGAAAACTAATAATGAGGGATTGCCCTCCTCATTGAATTCAGCTCACTAGTTGCTTTACTAATGAGCCACGTGACACACCACCAGTGTCTTATTTAGGCATTGTAGTCCCTTTTTATCAAATAAACTACGACCATTTTTCATTACCAGGATGTGACAATAGGATTGCCTATATCACATCGATGTATCTCGATCAGTCATGTCTTGTCACTCATGATAATGCTCTCTTTGTTCCTTTATTCTGGCCACCAGCGATAAAGACCAATTCTCTGTCTGGTAGTGTGTGAGAAAAAAATCTACCTGGAAAGTTGATTGCCTAAATATGGCAATTATCTTGCAGGTTGATGAATTGATAATAGACGGATGCAAACACGGTGACTGAAATGTTGATATGAAAAGGGATTCTTTGAACGCGTCTCATTTTTTCACTTTGCAAATTCCCCACAGCGAAGCGATGCACATATTAGTACACGATTTTACAATCAATTTCTTTCATCTCGTATTATTAACTCCTAATTCTACTTTGCATATTATATGTGTGTAGCAAGTAACTTTTTGCAAAAACGGATTAGTAAAGCTGACGTGAATGAAAATCGTCTAGTCATCAGGTTCCTGGAATTGAGCTGATGGAAAGAAGGAGAAGAATTTCCTGCGTCATACCAATCTTTTTTTTACTTTTCTTAAAAGCCTTTTTATGAATTAAATTACCATTTTGGTACACAAAGGATGGCCACTTAAGCGTCAAGAATATAATGAATGAATTGGCAAATAGCCTTTGGATAAAAATTTAAATCTCTTTGAAGCTTGTCTATCAACATTCAATTTCCTTTTGGAAGACACGATTAATTGATTTTTTCAATGCAAATAATATATTTTTTCGTTCCTTGGCCTGAACAAAAGGAGAAGTGATTCACTCATGCATATTTTCCTGTGATCGTGCCTTCATCCCACGAAATCCATTCTTGATCCGGTTTCACAAAAATTGTTTGCATTTTATAGAAAAAGCCTTTTTGGGAGTTGGAATGCACTGGATTGGAAAACTTTTTCATTTGGAAAATTTGAACTGGTTTGAAAAATGACTGCATCATGCAAATTAGAATAATGTGACATGGCACTTTTTTTATATATTCCATTTTCATATACACATAAAAAAAACTTTTAATATGCTTGGATGAGTTAATACTTATAATTCAAACTTGAAAAGCGTCTTTATAAGCCTTGGCTACACATTGTGCACTTTTTTTTGTACAGGAGAGATGCGACGAAAGACTGCGAACAATTAGCGAAATCCTCCAGGGGATGTAAACTTCTCAAACTTCATGGATGGGAACTTCTTTTCAGTCAAAAAGTGTTCCAAATTCGGGAGAAAGAGTTGAAAAACTTGGACAAGGATCTTCTCTACCGCTCCATCATGAGTAAGAAATTGTCCCTAATATAGATGAATAGATGATGATGTGATATTTATGCAAGACTAAAATGAAAGTTATGTTGAGGGTGATTATATAATATACTCTAATATAATATACACGATCAAATTAATTATAGAATGAAATTGAGTAGCGGAAGGGCAAGCCACTTTATTCAGTTGGGTCCAAGCAAATGAATAACATAATGTGTCTCTCACAAAATTAACTTCTGCTATAGTGTACATCTATTCTTTCACTCAATTCACTTAACTTACTTGAGCCAGATAGAATGGGATTAATTAAGTCATACATGAATATTGTATGATGACAAGGTACACGTGTCTCTAGTGCCTGTCAACCTGATGAGCATTTGTCCCAAATAATGGGATCAAGTTGCCGGCTCACAAGACACAAACTACATTTTCATGTCTGGTAAACTTTCATCACGTTTTTTAGAGTAAAAGATAAGACGGCAAGGCAAATAAATACAAAAGTATGTTGTATTGTATAGTTGATAGTAGGGAGAGAGCAAGAGAGCAAGACAATTTGTTTTACAACTTGGGTTTCTTTTGTTGTTTTTTACATGTGTTCATGTACTTTTCTTGTGGAACAGCATTCCTAACTCACATCTCATCAGTTCTCGTGACAGTCGTGACATTTGGCCTGTATCCATTCATCGAGTCTGAGAAACTTGAGCCACCAAAAGTTTTCGCTGGGTTGGCTTTATTCAATCAGCTCACTGTGCCATTATTCATCTTCCCTATCACCGTTCCCGTCGTCATAGACGCTCTGGTAAATGATATACTTATGCAACTTTCACACAAGAAAAGCAGCCAAACCACACTATTGAAATTGCAAATGTATTCAATCCCACATACAATCTCATGTTGATATTTGTTTATTTACTACACAAAAAAGACAGCCATCAACCTGTTCTTTTCATCCTGACATTTACTCTTTACTTTTTACTTTCTGCATGTATTAGGTAAGCGCTCGACGTGTCAGGGAGTTTTTGATGTTGCCCGAGGCATCTTCCCTTCCAGTGGAAAATGACAAAGCCTCATCAATAGAGAGTAATGGGAAAGAGCATGGAAGGGATGACGGTCGTAAAAGTCCAGTGAAATCACAAAATCTCAATGTTCCTCTGGCTAAATGCAGAAATTCAGATTTGCAAGCTAGCACGGATTCCGTGTTTGTTCTAGAGAACATAGCGGAGGATGAAGAAGATCAGGATAGTAAAGAGTGCGTTAAGCTCCTATCCTCAACGATATCATCGCTCGAATCCTCATCGTCTCCAAATGGGGTTACTGATTTGACGGGTCCTCACAAAGGAAATGAAAAAAAGGGAGAGCTATCCCTCCAGCAAAATGTGGTTTCCGTACAAAATGGAAGTTTCACTTGGGACGAGTCAATAACACCACTGGCCGCATCTCCCTTGCCTGGAACTCCACAACAACTTTCTACTCGCCAAAATGGGTTGTCAGAGATTTCCATTGCAATTCCCAAAGAGAAGCTCACTGTCGTTGTGGGAGCTACGGGAAGTGGTAAAACCTCACTGATCAGTGCCATTCTTGGGGAAATGCGGAAAAGCTGTGGCGAAATTACATGGGCCAAGGGCATATCAATAGCATACGCAGCCCAGAAGCCATGGATGCTTAATGCAAGCGTAAGAGACAATATCCTCTTTGGAAAGCCTTTCAAACCAGGACGCTACAAAAAAGTTATACAAGCGTGTGCCCTCCAGCCGGATATTGACATATTGCCTGAAAACGATTTGACCGAGATTGGTCAAAAAGGCATTAATTTATCTGGTGGTCAAAAACAGAGAATTGCAACGTAAGCAAGATTATGTCAATATATCACAGCATGCTTTGCGGGCAGTATACAACCTTGTTTACATGTTTTCAATTTAATTGTAAATGGATGACGTTTTGTTCTCATTTCAGTGCGAGAGCGTTATACTCAAATGCGAATGTTGTTATTCTGGATGATCCCCTATCTGCTCTTGACGTTGAGGTAGCTCATCATGTGTTGGACGCTGGAATTATAAAACTTCTTTTACGATCAAGACGAACAGTACTTCTTGTGACTCATCACTTACCCGTTTTGCACCATGCATACCACATCATAGCGATGGAAAGGGGGAGAATCCGTATTCAAGGAACTCTCCCTGAAATCCAGGCCAAAGACCCACAATGCTACAAAGAATGGCAAGAAATGATCAGTAGGAAAGAGCAAGAGTTGAACATTCAGCGCGAAGCAAGAACCGCAAAAGAGAGATGGACCCTCTTAAAACTTGTTTCCAAAGTGGGTCTCCAATTCAAGCATAATCGAATGGTGGACAAGGGTGGTTGGAAAACGGATGAGGAGACGAATGCTGGGCTTGAGCCTTTCTCTCGTAAAAAGAAGGGAACTTTCTCCCACTACAAGAATTTATCACACGACATATTCCTTCCAAGTGATGAATGCCACGACGAGATGATGACACCTCTGCTCCGTCGTCGAGCAGTAAGCCGAACTTCAAGAGACAGTCGAACATCCGCTTCTTCCAATAAACACGTTCAACTTCAACGGATGAGTAGTTTGCAACCAGAGGCAACCATGAAGAACAAGAGTCCCTCAGTCGGGAAAAAGTTCAAAAGACTTCAGTCCCTCCCCGCTGCTGATGATGATGTTGGAAGTGGGACAGGAAATACGGGAAGTAAAAGCTCAGGAGCTGGTGGAGCGGTGAGTCCCCGTAATGCTGCAAGCACGGGGGCAGTTTCAATGGGAGCAATGAACACGAGTGAGTCATTGCCAAGCCCTCCTCGAGTACAAGACAATCTGTTCAAGAAACTCTTCAGCAGCAAGAAGACAATCTCCTCAACAGGCTCGTCAAACACCGAGTTGGAGAAGATATCCTCTTCACAACGACTTCCTTCCACAGTCTCCGGTGCGAGCGAGGGGGAACTCACAGAAGATGAAGTGGAGGACCCTGAGGAGGCTCTTCTAGCTCGTGAAAGCAGTCAAGATGAAAGGGAGTATGGGAAAATACCTTTGAGAGTGTACTTATCCTACATCACAGCATGTGGAAAGCTTGTAAGCAGCTTGTACTTGTACTCAGCTATCGGCTACGAGGTTGTGAGAGTCTACACAAACTTTTGGCTGAGTAAATGGAGTGATACAGCAAACCAGTACAAGGATGATCAAGAGAAATATGAGGAGATCATGTCTCACTACTTTAATATTTATGTCATACTCAGTCTTGCCACTGTCATCGTTTCTCTATCTTGCAATCTTCTCGGGAAACAAGCTGGGGCCAACTCCAGAGAAATCCTTCACCAGAGGATGATGGATCGAGTTGTCAGATGCCCTGTCAGATTCTTTGAGTAGCACACCTATTGGAAGAATCATCAACCGGTTCTCCTCTGATGTTGCAGTTGTTGATCGTGTGAGTGCATTCACGCATTCTCAATTCACTAACAAATTTCACCTTCAGTTGAGCCGAAAAATCGAATCATTTCCCAAAGGCGGAATCTAGGACCATTTTCATCTAGTCTATATCTATACACTTACTACCATTTCCTTGCAGATCAGTCAAAACTTTGTTTTCTACCTGTCATCACCGCGCCGTATCAAATGTGTCAAATGCGAGTTGTCACAAAATCCTTTTTCCATTGTGCGCTCTGCCCACGCATATATGCATTATATTAACATTCCATTAAAGCTGAATTTACGATCCAATTCTTATTCAATCGCACTCAATTTTGAGATTTTTTCATAGTTTCATTTCAGAATGGAATATGGAGTGTCTCCATATATTCAATATTTGGTATATAGAAAATCAGCAATAAAACATGCAATTCTTAGGAGACAATGTCAAATGTAAAATGCATTTCCTACATGTAGAAACAATCTCTTCAGGGTTACGTCAACATGATAAATTTTGATAGAACATAGAATCTACCTTTCCTTCCATTTCGTCTTCAATGCAATCCCAAATCTTGCTCACTCACGTACAAGGTTGAGGCCTATAGTTTGGTTCTTTGCCTTTATATCACATGGGATTCACAACTTATCTTGAAAGTTTTGAAAGAAACCCCAAGAAAACAATTATTTTATACGAGTGTAAACACGGAATACTTTCGTATTGCTTTCATATACTTCACACACACATTTGATGCAGAATGCAACTAAATCTAAGTTTATATATTATTTAAAATGATGCCTCACGAATATTGCAATGGCGTTTTGATTATGCAAAGACAAAATGCAACTAATTATGAATGAAAGTGATGTGACTAATGGAATTGATTTTTCCTTTACAGAAACTATGTATCTCTATGCAACGCTTCCTTCAATTCGTTTTCCTTTGTATTTCTGCCATTGTCGTGAATGCAATCGTCAACGCATGGTTTCTCCTTTTAGCTATCCCCATTGTGGCAATCTACTACTACATCCAGCGGTTCTACAGATTCTCATCCAGGTTTGTATAGAGTTTTAAGGGTTAATACATGATTTTGTTTTAAGCAACTGAATTTTGGTGTCTGTGAATTGTTAAATTGCATGGGAAACAGATTTTAATTTAATATAAATGTGAATATATCCGACCGACCAATTTGGTTTTTTTATATTGTGTATATGTATGTATTAAAGGGAACTTCAGAGAATCCAAGCAATCTCCAGGGGCCCAATCTACTCCCATTTTCATGAGACTTTAGAGGGCTTATCGACAATCCGGGCTTTTAGAGAACAAAAGCGATTCACAAACCAAATGCTGGTTCGCTTGGATTCTCATAACAAAGCGGATATGTTTATCAATGTGGGGAATCGGTGGCTGAGCATATCTTTGGTGAGTGAAGATCAAGAGATAGCTTAAATGGTGTTAAGAAAGGAATTGTGTTATCCAATCCACTCCATTTCACACGTACACAAGCAAGACCACTGACAGGACGAACAGAGGGAGAGAGCAACATTTTCCCTGTCTTTTGTACATTGGTTTGTGTTGTGTGTCGTATTTACAAAAGGATATAAATCCACTTGTCTGCGTGTTGACATGATCATTTATTGATCTCTTCTCGGATGTTCATGTGGACCCAATGAACTTTTGTGAAATGAAGTAAGATGGAGAGGATGAAAGAGGAGAAGAGAACGTGAAGAATTTAACGCTACATGTTTCGTTGGATTTTGATAGGATTATCTTGGCGGTGTGATAGTATTTTTGGCAACACTCGCAGCCGTCATCTCTTCCCACGTCTACCCTGAAGCAGTGACTGCTTCGATGGTTGGTTTAGCCATCAATTACACGCTCCTCGTGCCCGTCTATCTCAACTGGGTGGTGAAGTTCCTAGCCGAAGTGGAAATGTTTATGAACTCTGTGGACAGGATAGACAGATATGCCGAATTGGAAATTGAAGATTATGACGGAGTGCTCCCACCAGACTCCCTTCCACCAAATTGGCCAACAAGTGGCCAAGTCAAGTTTGAAAACGTGTCTGTCCAATATGGACCAGATCGACCAGTCATTATTTCCGGACTTAGTGTTGACGTGACGGAGAAACAAAAGGTGGGTATTTGTGGAAGATCTGGAAGTGGGAAGAGCTCTTTGCTTATGGCCCTCTTTAGAATCTCTGACGTGAAAAATGGACGTATCCTAATTGATGGCGTGAATATACACGAGATCCCACTTCTCAAACTGAGATCAAGCTTCTCCATCATTCCACAAGAGAATATTCTTTTCAGTGGAACACTCAGATTTAACCTGGACCCTGAGGGGAAAGTACCTGACATTGACATTTGGTCTGCACTTGAACTCTGCCAAATGAAAGAAGCAGTCATGGAAATGCCTGGGCAGCTAGGCAAGCTCCCATTTTATCAATAAAAAATATAAGAGAGAGCATTTTAAAATGAATTTTATGAACCTTCTTTCTTACTATCCCATTTTTACTTTCACTTTGAACAGATGCCGACATTAAATATGGTGGAGAGTCATTTAGCGCTGGGGAAAAGCAACTGCTTGCCCTGGCACGTGCGATTCTTCACAAGTCTAAAGTGGTGATAATGGATGAGGCAACGAGCTCAGTTGATTTGGGCACGGAGAGAACCCTCTTGCAAGCTGTCAAAGATGTATTCAAAGATTCAACGGTGCTCTCAATCGCTGTGAGTTTATACATTGACCAAACAATTTTTAAAAAAAAGATAAACACAAGAATATACGCACCAAAATATGTATTAATAATAATTTTTTTCCATTTTATTGCTAGCATCGTCTCGAAACGATAATTGACGGTGACAGGGTTCTTGTTCTTGAGGATGGTATTCTTGTCGAAGATGGCAATCCGTCGGCACTCATTAAGAAACCAATGAGTCACTTTGCCACAATGGTGAGAACCGCCGGAGAACAAAGCAGACGAAATATTTAATATTTTTTGTCAATAACAAAACTATTTGATCAACCCGAGTGAAAAATAATGATATATTACTATTACGATGTACATTTTACATAAAAAACAGGTTCTACTTATAACTCATTACGATTTTGTTAGATCCCATAGAAAAAGTTTATAACATATTAAACTATGCGCTGATATTAGAAAACTTGAGAATTTTTAAGGAGTACTTTTTTATGAAACATGCTGTAGCATAAATAAGTACGAAAAATGCTAACAGTTTTCCCCAATAAACACTAAACATATTTCATTTTTGTCAGCATTTGCATTTGCATGAGAATGGAAGAAACTCAACTTTCTGATTTCCAATTCCACATGGATTACATTAAAGGACACCCATAATGATTGGCATTGGCGCACGCTTGGTTCTAGCATAACTATGTAGTAACTCACTCAAATAGTATGGCACATGCCACATCTTAATTGTAATTCAAGTGTACATAGTACAGCGAGGCAGAAAAAAGGAAGGAAATATATTGCTATTAATTCTCGTTTATTTCCCAGCTGCACTCGTTCACAGCATTACATGGCATGACATTCCTTCCCATTCCCATCCACATCCACCCTCTTTTCTCTCTCCATTTCAGTGGTTTACTCAGATATATGATCTTTGTTGACATATGTCAGGGAAGGAGACAAAAAAGAAAGGCATACTTACGTACACATATTTACTGCTTGCACGAGGGGGAAAATACGGTATCCATGTAATTTTATCCTCATCCTCAACAGGCAGGGAATGCAAGCATATACATACATAGATGTGACATTCAACATTCGAGAGACAAAAAACGAGTGACAAGGGATCACCATCACCCAGCTAATTTCATATATTGTCAAGTGATTACTTCTCCAACACAAAGCGAAAGCATTCATTTCAAAGAGGATATTTTGTTAAAACCTTAATGGAGATGAACAAGGACAGGACAATATATATGATCTTTGTTGACATATGTCAGGGAAGGAGACAAAAAAGAAAGGCATACTTACGTACACATATTTACTGCTTGCACGAGGGGGAAAATACGGGATCCATGTAATTTTATCCTCATCCTCAACAGGCAGGGAATGCAAGCATATACATACATAGATGTGACATTCGCGAGACAAAAAACGAGTGACAAGGGATCACCCAGCTAATTTCATATATTGTCAAGTGATTACTTCTCCAACACAAAGCGAAAGCATTCATTTCAAAGAGGATATTTTGTTAAAACCTTAATGGAGATGAACAAGGACAGGACAACTTAAATATTGTTCTCATTCTTGACAAATTGCCAGAACAAAAAAAAATCACAAAAGCATCTATCAATCAGCCGTCGTAGATTATCTATATCAGTATCACTATCAATTAACTTTTTTACTGTTGAGCAAATATGAATCATTGTTTCGAATGTGTATTGCATTTAGTACTCGCCCCCGTGTTTAGGTTAGGTAAGCTTTTGCTAATAATTTATAAACGTATTGGAATAGCAAGTAGTTTTTTTCTTCTTTCCCTCTCTTGTATTTCACACAAACAAAATCACTCTCCATTTGATTTACGATCATTTTAACTTCATTACTTTGTACACAGTCAAATTGCTTTACGTCTTGTTTTTTTCTCGGGGTGATAATAAACTTCACATCCCCAAAGAAAAAAAACTTGTTGTATAAGATGATCTTATTATACATAATATCGTAATATGTGAGCCGGCAGGGTATATTCTCCTAGATCTTTATCAAATGCAGCGATGAAGATGGAGAAGAAGAGATGAAAAGAATCTATCGTAAATCGTATCTTTGTGCAGATGGTATTTAAAAGCAGGAGAGAGGTAGTTTTCCTTGATAAATTTATTGCTTCTCTTTATCCCCTCAATAAACTCTTTAGTTTTGCATTTGAGATGGAAAGACGCATGTTTATTGTTTAGTGATTTTTAGAGACAAATGCTTCCTAATGTATTTTTATTCTTCCCCACATCCTCATTCATTGATGATAAGTTTTCGTCGAAAAATGGGAGGGATGTAATTAATGTGCTTCCATTCAAAACGTAAAATATACTAATCATTTCCAGCGGAAAAAAAGGTGGGTGGAAGGAAGTAGCACAGCTCAGTTACTTTCCTGCATTAAGAGCAGTACGGAGAAACCCCCACGTTCGTGTGGGTATATGGTTTGGGTCATAGTGAATAAGTAAGGAAGTAAGGAATCAATCTGTCTTTTTAATGAGCCACATTGAAAGCTCTTCTTTCCTTATACCTATATGTGCGAGTTTTTGTTAAGGTGGGGGAGTGGATTTTTAGTGGAGTATATAGCTGAATTGAGAGAGACGAAGAGGGAAAGGAAAATTTGCTGAATAGCTCATTTATTTCGTTATATAAAAAGGGAACAAGGAAAAGAACTACTACGTAATACACATCTAACTAATCTTCTTGAGCTCTTTTGCAACATTGGGCTTGTGTAATGAAAATGAATACAATTGTACATACAAATTTCCACACATTTCTCCCTCTCTCTCTCTCTTCTTCATTCTTAGATTTGGAACCAAACACCAAACCAAGCACCAGAAAAGAACACTTGGTTGGTTTTGGTTTGAGTTCTTGAATTGGAAGAAGGAATGGAATGAGTATTGAATTTTTTTTCGGAAAAAAGGACTTTGAAGACTGAGCAACGTGTTTCTTTCCTCTTCACAATATTATTCATATGGGATTTTTCCATATACAGCTGCAACAACAACCAAGAAAATCCTCTGTGCTCAAAACACACACACACTCACTCACAAGGCAGACTCATATTGTACTGAATATTTGAGATGGAAAAAGCATATTTTTTCTCTGGTTTCTTGTCTAATAGTCTTGTTCCTAGGAGGAAAAATAAAAATGAGCCCAATTCAATATTCCTCTTCCATGGAAGAAAGGAGGAAGAAACAACCTGATATTTATTTCGTACATACATACATTACAAAATATTACGAATGTTATATCATGTAAGCAATAAGCATATTGCGCTGCATTGTATTATATTAAATTTTCGTACCTAAGTATGGTAACGTAGCGAAAAATGGATTGAATGGAACATAAGTAACAAGAGTTTTTTTTTCGAAGCACTTTTTTTTCTCCTTGAAGATACAGACACACAAGATATTGTAGCTACTTATCTTATCTCTTCCTTCTCTCTCTGTCTTGTTCTTATATACATATATCTCACAATGAGATGGAGAGATGAGTAATGTTATTGTAATTTTTGTTATGTGTATGTGAGTGTGTGTTACAGAGAGTAATCGGTATAATACCTACGGACACGTTCCATGCCTTGTCTTGTGAGTTTGAAATTGGATGATGGAACATGATGAAGCTTACTTGACTATTCTTTTGCTTGCACACACATCCATCTAATCTAGGATGTAGTAGAGGCCAAGCTACATCATGCATTTCTTCCCATTTCTCTTCTCCAGTGATTATGTCATGTCTTTTCTTTTCTTTATTCAGTATTATTATTATGCATGGGTACTGTAAAAAAAGAGTAGATGTGTACCAAATTATGCAGTGTAAGATTCCGTTTCCCTAAGTAAGCTTAAGCTCAGTTCGGAGTCTCATCGTCAGTGTATTCATTTTCATCCTCTCTCTCTCTCTTCTTTTATTATTCTCTGCTTTTCCTCTCATTTTCTTCACAATGCCTTCTGGACTTGTCTGTCATATCATCATGCATGTGGTCTTTTCTTTCTGTGTTTTGTTTAACTGCCTTTGCCTCTATACAGCATTCCCATCTTCTCTCGTTTTTACTCACGCCACGAATTAAATTAAAGTGTAGATAGAGAGAGATAGGTAGCTACTAGAAGCTACCCTCATTTTATACATTCTTCACGTATCTATTGATGGATACTTGTTCAGTTTTATTGGTGAAAAAACCTGTGTATTCATTCGTGTTTGAGGACGTTGTTGCTGCTTCTGCTGATGATGATTATGCTGTTGTGCATTTACACAGGATAAAAAAAATCCCTTCGTCTCTCTCTCTCCTCCGTAGTTCTCTAGCTTTTTTCTTGATGAAATGGCAGAAAGGAGCCGTAAAGCCTCTCGCGTTTTTCTTCGTCTCCTACTTCTTCTCAACTGAAAAGGACGACGGAAACTTAACAAACTTTTTATGCACATTGTGATGTATATGTATGGAAGGATATACATATGTATGCATTTATCCATGCGTGTCTTGGTTTTGGTTTCTCTCTCGACCAACTGCACCAGCATGAGCAGATTCATAAAAAGGGAACAGACGGATTGTTGGCTTTGGCTTTAGTCTAGTTTTGTTTGCATGCATGCCATCACAAGATATATGTTTTATAAAGGTGAAATAGGTAGCAAAAGATATATATTATAACTTGCTTCTTTTACTTTTTCTTGGTCGTCTTTCCATTTGAGATATGTAGTAATATTGCCCACTACTCCTGGCTACCATCATGATCATCATCATGATCATCGTCATCATCACTCACAAACATGGTATAGCAGAAGCAGTAGCCGAAATATAAAAAAAATCCTTTTTGGTTGCATGCCGCTTTGTACTACATGTTTGTTACACAATACACCTATTTTCTTTCCATTACATTCTTCTCCAAGTACGATCTTGTTGTAGTGGGTATGTATCTCGTGTGTATCGCATCGCATCGCACCGACATATCGTGTGCAGAATCACAAACAATATGTACACAACTCTTACAAATATCTCTGTGTATCGTATTCCTATGTATCCTATCGTCGTCAGTTTTAAATATTGCTAGTGTTTTTGTGAGTATGTGGCTCTGTTTTTGCCACTGTCGCTTGGATCGACATAAAATATCCTGCTCGGAAAATAGTGCTTTTTTGGAAGAGAAGCAAAGTAAAAGGAGTTCAGAGCGCAAAAGGAAAACGGAGCGACAGAAAGAGAGAGAGAGAAACTTCGCAATGTAAAAGCTGTAAAAAGATAGAAGTGGCAGTAAATATTATCTGGGCTGACTTGACTTGAGCTTCGGCTTTGAGCTAGCTCGCTTGTCGCTTGCTTTTCCTTATGTGCTTTGGCTTGCTTCTTTTCCATGAAAATTTATCTATGTTTTTCAGAGGAAACCCTATCGAAAAGTATATAAGAACTGGACTGATTGTGAACTGAGTTGAACTGTGTGAAGGATTTCTCCTCATTTCATACAAGGTTGCTTTTCCTCCTCTAACTATAAAATGCTGCTATTGGCAAAGCAAAAAGGAAACATATGGAGCTACCTACAAACACGAGAAGTACAAAAGTAACTAGCCTCTACATGAAAAAAAAGTATAGTCACATACGGTCGGTCGAGTCAACTAAAAATGTACACATTTTCCAGCTTGTTATATGTAAGGAAGTAAAAATTGTGAGCTGGTATCGCACCACATGAACAGATAGATGGATAGGGAACAGTAAGTAAAGCAAGCAAAAAGGAGAGAAAAGAGAAACAGCGAATTGAGAAAGAAAAAAAAATGGTGAGTGACGGTAAGGGAAATAGAAAGGAAAGAAACAGCGAAAAAAAGATAGTCATTTTATGTACGTACATTTTACAGGAAAAAAGACCTTGTCCTTTTTTTCGTACATAGTCATTTCTAATGTATCTAATGTATATAGATAGTGTGCATATATATTATTTATGTATATACATTGCCAATGTATGCATGTGAAAATCAAACAAGACTCCCTTTTTTCGGACTTGCTGTTTATCAAGGATTGCATATAGTACCGAGTTACACAGAGCGAGAGAGAACTGGAATGAAATGAAACGAAATGAACGAGAGAGGAAAAAAAGAGAGGGGAGCCTAGTGAGTAAGTGAAAGAGCGAGTGAGGACTGAAAGAAATGACTGGATTTTTGTTTCACTCTCTGGCACATTTTACTGACTCTTTATGGATTTGTGAGATTCATTTTCCATGTGTATACATGAACGTTAGAAAATAACCTTTGTATATGTTCAGAGGCAATGTGAGTTCGACTACGTTCCTCTTTATAATCTGCTCTCTCTCCCTTTGTACACATCTTTCATTCACTGTTCCCAAGTTGGACATGAGTAGGACTACAAGAATGCATTGCCACCATATATTACAGAGTCCTTATACTCGCTACTATTCTATAGATCCGTCACTGAGCATATATTAGGATATACACAAGGATGGGTATGACATAGGTGTTAATTGATATTGCACTAGGGTCAATACTCTACAGATGCTTTCACAGATGTGGTTAGTGGTTTGGTAGATTCATAAGATGTGATGAAGAAAGTGATTTAAGTGCAAATAAAATGCGTAATGACATTTCGGCTTTCCAATTTTAACGGAATTTTGTCATTTTTTATGGTAGGGTTAAATAGAAAAAAATGTTATATAATTTTAAAGGAATGAATAAAACTGAAAAAAATCAGTTAAATCTTCGAGTAACATAAACTGGAGGGCAGATTTAAGCGTAGGCTACCGAATTTTAAGCTCGAATTAAAGTACAAAACGTAGACGTTATTAGCTAACAAAATGCCCATCTCTGTTCGATGAATCAAAGGAAAGCATGCAGTGGATTGCATTAGAATGCAGTAGGATGCAATGCAACCTCAACAAACAGGGGGTAGAAGTAAAGGCATTCGCTTCGCATGCAACTTTAAAGGAAGGAAAATTGCATGGAGAAGAATAACTTGTTCTTTGTAGTATATTTATTTCTATTCCTCCAGCCAGTTCATATTTTCAATTCCTCCTATCTGTCTCCTCTCTCCTATTACATATTTTCCAGTCCTGTTCTTCCTCAGCAATCTTTTTTCATAAGCACTTGAGAAAAACGGTGAGACGGAGCCGTAGTGTAGAGAGTTTATGTACTCATGTTGTAAGTGTATTACCAACGAATAACAAGCACTTCCTTGCTTTTCTGCTGCTCCAAGCTTTTACAAGAAAGAAGAAGAAGAAGAGAGAGAGGAGCTCTCTTCTATTATGGACACGTTTTACAAGTGTAATATGAAAATAGAAGGTTGAGCTCGCTCCAGCCACAACTCTTATAAGCACATATATAACAAGAAAATAATGCCTTATGTCAGCTCTCATAGTAGTGGCACATCACCCTATACCCACACACCACACAGCTCTCCTATTACTGCCGTTGATGTAACCATATATCCTTTCTGGTTTTTTGCTCCTGTTTACCATTCGTGTGCATGGAGAAATGGAAAAGTGGAGGTAGGCTACATGATAAGCACAAAAGGTACATTATATTGCAAGTTAAGAGGAAAATGTACGTTACAGTAATACAATGCCGATAGAGAGCCATACGATACACACTATATACTGATATACACCACAACTATAATGTATACATTATGTATATTATTTATAAGTATATATCTCCTCCATTTCCTCGCATTGCATATAATATGAGCAAATAGCATAGGTAAAATCATCCAGCCAACATCTTCTCTCGCTCCCGAAAATTGTAACCGTGTGGCTTGGCCTAGCCTAGTCTTTACCGCCTGTGTAGTGTCATAGGTATATTACGGATATATATGCATGCACACACAGGAAAGAATCCTTCCTCCAAGTTAAGAACAAGAGAGAGAGAGAAGAGCAATTGGTTATTGGATGGATGGAGTAGTCTCATAAAAGCAAGGTACTAGGGAAAAACAGCAGTTTTTCAAAACGACTTGTACTTTTGCGTTTGTTACTCGACTCGCTCACTTCTTCTTCCACCGTATTGCATATTGTAAAATGTGCGTCTGCTTATAGAGCGAGAGCTCCAGCCTGGCTCTAGAACTGGATTCTATGAACGTACTTTTACAATCGCGAAGTCACATAATGATATTATGTGGACTAGGACTACAAACTCGTGGACACATGGAGAGAGTGAGATGATTATACTTATTGTGAGTTCATATCTACAACCTTTAGCCAAGCCAAGTTTCTCCTGAAAATCTAATGCTGAAACCTTTTCCCCCAAAAAAACATGCAAAACTTCCTTATTGCACTCCAATATTGCTTCTCTTTCTTTCCTTTCCTGCTTACCAACTCCATCATCCATATCTTCATCAAGCGAACGTGATCTACTTAGTCTACTGAATTTGAGGAAGTGCGACTGTAAATGACAAAAACAGAAGGATTGACAAGTTATTATGGAGGAAAACTATGAAAAAATATAGAAAGGAAATGAGACAATTCTATTTTAAAAATCAATTCGCAACTAGATCATCGCCAAATTTTCCATTTTAGTCTTCACTTGTCATTTGTTCCTCACAGGATTGTAGTAATTTGTACAGAAAACCCTAAGGAAGGCTTAGAACATATATATCCACTTATTTTTACAAGCAGTGCAAGGAAATTCTAAGAACATTTTGCTCTTGTTTTTTCACTGCATTTCATTCCAAGAAGATTGCACAAGATCAAGAGATGATTATCATATTTAGCGTACCTTGACGGTACGAGAAGGAGGAAAAAATGAAGGAATCCATGCTAAGCATCATTATCATCATATCATATCATCATCATTCTTTTCGGCATACATGTTATATACATAAAAATACAACTCATAAGAGCAATAAATCATTTTCCCAACTTCCAAATGAACGACAATACAGACACAGAGGCAGCAACAGTAGCATTACAACATAACTACAAATGGGAAAGCCTTTTGCGCTTCCTTGCCCTCTTTTTACGATTCATCCCCATTCAATAGCCATTCCAATATGAGGACCTTATACATATGTGTTTGTGTGGTATTTTCTTCCATTGTCATTGTTTGTCTAAGGATACATTCTTGACCACAAAAAGCCCACGGGAGAAGATCAGATTATAAAACTTTTATTTTCTGAAGAAAAAAAGTTCTCCAGTGTCGTAAGAAAAGAATATTTTGTATCAATAAAAAAGCATCTCGATTTCCTGTTTCTCTCATTTTTTTGCATAAATTTGCACACATCTTCCCTCCTCCAAAGCATTCAAACAGTATGCTATACTAAGAGCAAAGGAAAAACCTGGTAATAATGATAAGACAGACTTTCCAAACAATGTTTTTTTAATCCATGCAAAAAAAAGATCATTTTCACAGATACAGAACTTCTACTGTTACATGCATATATGCAGCAAGGAGGAATGGAAGATAAGAAATGAGCATCGGAGATTTTCACAAAAAAAAAAGAGAATCAAGAGGAATGTGTAATATAAGCGAAAAGAAGTTGCTGGCTGATCTGCCTTGGCTCTCTCATGTTCGAGGAGTAACTCATGTATAAAAACTCTCCATTTCCATCCTTCTACTTATCACTAGCTCCATGTCCACACACACACACAGACATACATTGATATTACACAGAAATAGAAGAAAAAAGAGTAGTTTTGAGGAGAGCAAGAAAAAGGAGAGAACAAGAGATTCTACATACTCTTGCGACTAGAGCTACACATGGAATGGATGGATATCATTACAGAGGAATATAAAAGTAAGGCTCCACTATTGACTATTAGTGCTAGGAGCTCTAGCACTACGCTAAGAAATATAAATATATTTTTATAACACTCACTCTCTTCTTCTGTTCTACATTGAAGAATGCAGTCAGTCAGTAGTAGTAAGTAAGTGTGAGTGAGTGTGAGTACATACATCCTCCTCTGTGGTATCATCATCAGCAGCTAGAGTTAGAGCCAGGCCAGGCAAAAAGAAGACGAAAAGAAAAAAAAATATCATCATCATCATCATCCTTCTCATCGCACCACATCTTCTATCACTGTAGGCGTGTTGTGTTATGTGTGTACACATTTTTTTTTTGAAAAAAAAAATGAGAAGAAGAAGAGAAATACTTAGATTGTGTATTATATTGACTGATTACTGTGTCAAACATGAGATGAGAGAGTGTAAAAAAAGGATTGAAAATATAAACATCAATCCATTTTATACAATATAAAAGTATACAACATCTTCTTTATCATTTATATATTCAATAGCTCTGAATATATTGTAGAATGTGTAATGTAATGTAACACAACACACATGTTTGTCTCTCTCTCTCTCTCTTACTCTCCTCTCTATCTCTCTCATACTCATTTGACGGTGTGGCTGTATGTGTGCGTGTTGCTAACTGCTCTCCTATAAAGTAAATATTATGTAATAGTAATCACCAGATTTAGTTAGGTTTTAAAAAAACAAAACAAAGACTGACGAGTAAAGAATTTAGTGTGTGAGTTTGTGAAAAAAGTGAGCCAGTAAACTGTGCGCTAATATACCGATAATAAAAAAAATGTTCTCTCAAATGAGCAAGAAAGGAAGGAAATGATGGAAGGGGCTTAAATATAATAACTTCTTAAAACGAATTCCATCAACATATATTTGAGAGTATGATCTTAATGAGCCACAAAAACATTTAAGTGCTTGGAACAAGAAAGAATGTGCCTCGTCATAGAGAAAGAACGTAACACAGAGTGTAATAATAATTTCTTTCTTGTTTGTAACTTCTTGAGCTAGTGTCAGAGTTCGTGGTGATTATGATATGATATGAGAGATATTATATGGTGTGTGAGCAAATTCTTCGAGAGAAAGATATTAGCTTTAAAGGGAATGGTTAAAGTGCGGCACAGAATTAACATATGAAAAGAGAGATAAAAAGTAACCTCTGGAATAAATAAATGTGCGTACTAGATTTTCTTACAAATACAACATTTATTATTATTCTTTTGGTGAGTGGTGACAACAGAAAACAAGAGTAGTTCATGATCCACTCTTACTCAAAACACTGCCGACTTTAATTCTTGGATTAGAAGAAATGGAAAGGAAAAGGAGAATTTAAATATTTGTTAAACTTTGGAAGGTTGACGAGCATAATAATATGCTAATCTAATTGAAATCATCTTTTCTGATATGAATATCATATAGACAACTGCGAATGTGTTTTGATTCCACAAAATATTGAGGTGAGAAAGGGCAATGCAAATTATGCAGTTGTTTTCACACTCTCTTTCTACAGTTTTGAACAAATGCACATTTAAAAATAAAAAAAGCACTGCTCTTCTCCTCCTCCTCTTCTCCTCAAGGACGTACATCAGTGTCGACAAGAGCTAAAAACATTTTAATGAGAGATCAACTTAAGGAAAAACTCTTACACATCTTGTGTGAATTGTGAATACATTTATCTTGTGTTTTCTGCTCGCTCTTCCTTATCCCGATCCAGAAACAGTGATTAATATTGGTATTATGGTGGTGTTGTGGTGTGGTATATTATGTGTTTGATTGCCACAAAAACAAGGCTGATAATAATTCAGATTTTTGTGGTGTGTGGTAGTGCAGTTTGTGATCGTTTGCAAGTTGCAGAGAGAGACAATTCATTCATTCATTCATTTGCAATATAAGGTTGCAGTGAATACTGTGTCATTACAATTATTACTATGATGAATATATTATGATGATATTTATATTAGATACTTAATACTGAGCTACGCTACTAAATTCCCTTTTCTTATGCACGAGGATGCAAACACATTCAATGTTAATTTCTCATTCATTTTCGCTCCTCCAATTTCATTCATTAATTAAGCAGTAAGAAATGTCATGCCAATACCAATACGCACACCAATTATTGCGCATGAATGGTGATGCTGGAAAGTGTCGTCGGGTTAGTAATAACTATAGTATAGTGATCCCGGTGCAGCTGGTGAGGACGATACGTTAATACAAATATTTTAATGATGCTAAATGCTAATCACAACGTTGTAAATAAATAATAATAAATTGCTTCGAGTGTCAAAAGTGTGAACCTTTTGGTTGTGGTTTCTCAACAATTCAATTTAAATTACGGACACCTTCCAGCAATTTTGGGTTTGTGAAACCGGACATAAAAAGTATATCATTTTGTGGTTTAATCCAATTACAAAATTAAGCTGTGAAGATGAAATTACACATGTCAACATTCAAACAGTGTGGAAATATTAGAATTACTTTTGAACCCCCGGCAAAGCTTTACATAATACGAGTCAGTTGTTAATTAGAGGAAAGAAGTTGCTAATATAGTCACCATTCGTCATATCGGTAAACACTTCCACGGTGATTTAACATAGATGTTTAAGGATACTTCGTTCTGCACTTGTGAATTTTTACTGCGACTTTGCCACATTTCAGCAGGCCAGTTTTGGAACCAATAAAAAAATAAGTATCTACTTCATATTTGCTGAAAATAGAAGCTAACGCAGCTTTTGTATATGTTGTAATGGTTAGTGAGTAAAACTTGTGAGTAATGATAAGGTTATGCTGGATTTGAAGATGCCATAAAATGTGTTCTCTTCCAATGCATTTAGTGTAATATAAATTTCACCACTGGATTTGGCATTTTCCCAACTTGGTTCCATACAGATTTTTTACAGCTGAAAAAATAGTATTGAAAAATGGGATAATACGCCTTGAGGTGACAATTACTTCCGTAAAAAGAGCAAATAGTAATTAAGCTTGCATTTATAGTGGCAATAGAAGGCTAACTTATGAAGATATGCTAATTGGCAATGCAATCATGGCATAAAGAACTGATTATGAATACTCGTTGACCAATTATGTTACAGAGATAAAAGATACCCTTCTCTGTCCGTGTTAGCTAACATTTAATACCTGAACGCAACAAGAAAGTTGAAAAAAAATATGTGGTTTTAAGTAAAAAGAAATGAACGTTCTCAAAAATGGAGAACCCTGAAATAAGACGTCGTAAAATAAAACCTGATAAGCAAAGGAAAGTCGATAAGACGGAGCGGGAGCGGGCATCCAATGCTCCTGATGGAGAGGGTGAGGGACCACCTCCAAAAAAGCGTAAAGTTCGGAAACCCACTGCAACCGAAGATATTATAGATGGTTTCGCAATACTAGCTTTCAAAACATATGAGGACCTTGAGGTAAGTGCAAAAAATTTCATTAGCATTTTGAATAATAAATCAGCTCTGTGGGACCATTTCAACAAAGAAAAAGTCGAGATTTTATGGGAATTCAAGAGATTAAAAACAATAACATTTTAATTCATATGAAATACATTCTTCACATTTATTATTTTATCATCCACACAAGATTCATTTATCTTTTACTAACAATGGAGTGACAGCTCACTCTTATCTGATCCATTTCCCATTTATCTGATTCATAAAGGAGTGTTATGGGCTTTTTTGGTGTTAAAAGACAGGAAATCTCAATGTACCTTGACCAAGTGGTCTAATCTTGAATCTAGTACCAGATCATCATAAAGGATAAACATATCCTTTCCAGTAAATAGAAAGTGGAAGCAACCATACCAACTTTACGACAAGCTACAGAGAACTGCCAGGCATTCTTTTATGGAAAAGCCATGGCTGTTTAAGCACACACATATCTGTGTTGCTAAATTGGTGCTAATTTTGAGTGGACTCGTTTACCACTCATCTCCTCTCATGAATTTTCCTGATCGTGACGATACTTTTGAAAGCATGAAACTGGAAGCCTGGACAGTGGTTTGGTTTGCTTAATTAGTCTACAAAAAAGCTTGGTTTAGCAAAATGTTTTTGAATTCAAAGTGACAATCAGTATCTTTTCGCACTAGACCTCCTACAGTAGCTACCTTGTGGCTTGTATACACATAAAACTATGGAAAAGACAGACAAAGGACAAACCACCTAATTACCGAAATGACTTCCTCCACTTAATCATCAGTAATGGTTCGACACCCTTACAGACTCTCTATCTCTTGGCTTATTGTAGACCTCTATGCTATGCTAGCTGATGCTAGATTTGATCTATACAACTGCCGTTTTTCCACTCAATGCACTTATGATGAGAACGGAGATTGGGATGAGATAAATTAGGTTGATAATCTCTGCAGTGATCAATTTAGATGAGAAATAGACTGATTACTATATTACAGGAATGATAGCAGATGTGGCTACTGAAATCGTTGCGTTTAGTAGAGAAAGATTGGTCGCTTAGGCGGCTGTGGCTATAACCACAAATTCTTACTCACACATACATATATATTAATACGACTATTAACACATGTGTACTTTTAGTATAGTGGAAACTAATATCTGGAAATTAGGCTTCCTTCTCTCAACTTGTCCATTTTTGGTATTACTTTTCATCTTTCATTCAAACATTCATATAGTAACTTCATCTACAAGCTAAAACTTTTACCGTGGATCTATTAACCCCTAAAACTGGAACAAAGATATACATCTTATCAAACTAATACCTTCCTTCCCTACTGACGATGAGAGTACTGTGGTCAATCAAAAGTAAGCAATAAATGTGTCAATTTGTAAATTTCAGAAGCTAAAAATAGGTCAAGAATTTGTAATGTTTTATGAATGAAATAATAAGCCTTTACTAGATATACATAAAGCTACTGAAATGATAATGGTGTCGTAATTTGCATACATTTTTGTCTGACTTTTTCAACTTCTTAATTTGGTTATGATAATGAATGATGAACTCATATGAAACTTGCAAGCCAGTAGTTAAAAGGAAAGGACAGGGAATTGACAAATGGACATGTTGACACTGCAATATAAGACTTGGTATGCATACGATTGGAGGACATGAATGAAGTGGAACTTTGAGAGAGAGATATTTATGGCGTACGGATGGATAGAAAAGGCAATAATGTTTGTTTGTAATCTGCATTAAGTCAGCTACGGGTTTCTTCTGCACAAGCAAAGAAATGAACAACAAGCAAGCAAGGCAAGCGAAAAGCAATAAAATGAGCGGAGCATGAGCATAGGTTACACACACACAAATTTACTATATGGTATATATTATTACTTCTGCAGGCTAAATCGAATGTGACGATGGAATCGTACTATCTTATCTACCATCCTGTTTAACAAATTTGCTGTCAGCCAATGTGTAAATAGACTTTACACACATACCCAACATTATATATCAACATTTCTTTTGAATCTATTAGATACTGAGATTGTGACTGAAATAGCTAGTTTTATAAAAAATGAATGAAAGTATAGGTCGTATTGCATATCATCAATATCACATCATCACATACATTTA
>JAANSM010000635.1:0-25456 GCA_036850725.1 Orchesella villosa | reverse complement strand
AGTTCTTCTCAAAAAGTTGAAACATCGCTGCTAAACAGACGGAGACTAGATTGGACATAACACGTGGATGTGGACAACTACTGGCAGGACCATGAATACTATGCGAAAATAAAGAGTTTTATGATAAACTGGTATAAAAATTATTCTCAATGCATTTGACATATATATTCTTGTGTGGGTAGCACAAAGTTGCTCTTACCTTTTTACGAAGTTTCTAACCACGTTGATACCATCATTATGGCAGTTCAGTGCCTGTATGTAATCTTGAATAAATCGTCTCATGAACGGGTACTTACCAAAG
Source organism: Orchesella villosa (assembly GCA_036850725.1). NCBI lineage: Eukaryota > Metazoa > Arthropoda > Collembola > Entomobryomorpha > Orchesellidae > Orchesella > Orchesella villosa. Next base: position 25,155 of record JAANSM010000635.1, on the reverse strand, counting down.
TCCTGTACAATACACAAAAGTTGAATATTAGTTTCACATTCAGATACAAATTATTATTATTCCTTAAAGACGTTCAAGAATATGAATGCTATAAATAAAGTAGCTCTTCAAAATATTGCGGAAAAAGCTCCTTCAATGCAGAGATCATTATCGACATCGTTAACTTTAGATTTTCTCAATGCAGAATTCTTTTTACCGGAAATTGAGATGTATAAGTACACGATGGTAATAGATTTTTTCTGGAGAATATTCATGCATCGTGATCAACTTGAACTTTCTCCTATGTCCTATTCCTTTGCTCTTTTGAGCATAATATGTGCCTGGAAAGTCTTGCAGCGGATATGATGGGAGTAATTCGCATTCGTAGAACATCTAAATTGGGGCCATCGTTCGGCAACCTAATGTATCGTAGTAATGCTCAAAAAGAACAAGTCAATCAAGTATGAAGTACTTTTTCCCCTTTTCTACAATCAGTCAGTCAAGCAGGAACACACAACTTTGATGTTCTTATCCGAACCATTTAGATTTTTATAATAAAAAACTGTTCCTCTACATTGCTTGCATGACTCCGTCATGTACGGAAAACGCTTCAACGTACATTTATATTTACCAAGTATGCGTAAGTATTAGCATAGAAGGAGCTGTATAAGACGTTATCCGTAACTGTATAACAGTGCCCCATTATCGCAAACGAGCTCTATCTTATGATAATTTACTGTCAAATAAGGATTGAAATAGATACTATTGCAATACATTGCCATGTTGAACTCAAGGAAAGTTGCGAGAATGTTATAGCATTTTTCGAGTTTTCTCTTCCTGGAGAAGTAATATTTGTCACTTTTTCTTACTACAGTTTAGATGTTTATGGGATATTGCGTGCCTTTAAAGAGTAAAGAGACTAAACAGGATTTGAATACGAAACAATTAGAAATTCAAATTGACAAAGTCTTATTTACATAAGTATCGATTTCCATCTTGTGAAGGAATAAAAAATGGGGGAAATGGGATATATACAAGTTGAAGCTAAGCGTAGTACAAAAATACAAACTATTTCCTTTCTAACGGGTTTCAGTACTAAAAGCAAGGATTCACTCGTAGCTACCTAAAATTTGCCAAATTGAGTTACAGGCATATTTAACCTAAACTAGGGTGAACTTCAAAGGCTTTGCAAAACACGAAAACTTTCAATATCCTCCTCTTCCTCTTTCTTTTGAATTCACGAAATGAATCCAGTAGTTGGTTTGGTAGTAGTTTGCAATTTGCTAGTAGCCCAATCCAAGTTCATCGATGATGATGTATTGGACGGTGAATGTTTTAGCCTTTGAATGTTTTTAGCAACAACACTATTATCATGATCATCACAGAAGGGAAACTCAGAGCAAGTCATCAAAGGTTTGTCTGAATGACGAAATTCCCATTGATTCTTTCATCCACTAAAATGACACTCAACTTCAACTAACCGAAACTGGCTATACCATATAGTACATACAACTTTTATATTCAGTAAAAAAAACTGCAGTACAAATGTGTGTTGATTGAGTAGGCACAGCATATAAGAGCGTGGGATCAACGCATTATGGACTATGTTTGGAAATAGAGACGGATAGTACAGCGGTATGGAATGGTGGAAACGTAAATAAATGGCGTGGTGCTTGGTGGTATTGTAACGGAGAGCTACTAAAAGGTTCACCCTTCTCATCTAAAAGCCTCATTAACAAAGATCAAAAGATATAGACTGAGGCTCATGCAGGGGTGGATCAGTGTCCTATTGGCTAACTTTACAAAACAATCATGTAGCATTTACTTTAATAGTTACTACAATAAGTATTTTTCTTTTTAACATTGCCTTTTTCTGATCAACATCACAGTGTGTTATTATTATATTAGAAATACAAGGTACAAAATCAGAATTTTACAAGTAAATTTTTGAAGTCTCGGTGCAGCTGAATATTAAACGAAGGAAACGAAGTTCAATTACAAATTGTACAGACCACAAAAACCGGCTGCATCAACATCGATTATAGGAAAATTTATAGGTTCACAACTCTGCTTCTTATTCTTTAGTAATGTTACTTAAAAGATCAGTCTCCTATATGAATTGAGGTGTAAAGAAACCTAGGTATACTATAGTATGGCTCTGTGGTCTAGCCATGAAAGTATAAATTCAAAACTTTTTCGTTTTCTTCTGCTTCCCCGAATTCTAGTGGGAAATTCTTGCACAGCCCAGTTGTTTTAAAAACGTTTTATTTTTATTAATATGCGTCTCCTCGTTTTTAGTGAATATCAAACATAAAGGTTGATGAGACCCAAACACTAAGCTTAGGGATTGCGTTGGGATTTTATGAAGAAATTAAAAAAACATGTTTTTTGTCGAAAAATATTCCCAAGAAAATCTATCTCTACCACCATCACCATCAAGCATTAAATGTTAGACAGGTCTTTAAATGCTTCCAAGTGTGCTTCTCAGAACGCAAATAAATAGCAACTAAAAAAAGATGATTCGAAAAATATTCTCAAGAAAATCTATCTCTACCACCATCACCATCAAGCATTAAATGTTAGACAGGTCTTTAAATGCTTCCAAGTGTGCTTCTCAGAACGCAAATAAATAGCAACTAAAAAAAGATGATGTGTGCTTGCTTCCGGTTCATCTTCTTTCTCCTTGATGGAGAATAAGCAGGAGAGAGCCCAAGGATTTAGATGATAGTCGGCGGACTCTCGTTAGCTGATCTACAACACCGTTTTTCCTTGTACAAGCAACAAACTGACTATCATGAACGAACAAAATATATATATAGTATGGGGAACTCTGCGACCCTTGTAAGTTATGCAGCTTAAGACGATGCGGTATAGAAAATATTTGGTCTTTCTTTAGAGAAAGAGTTATATATTACGTATATAGTGCTGTGATGATGGTGGTGTGGCGTGGCAAGAAACATCCAACAAAAAAACTCCTGCTTTATGATTATACGACCGTCTGGATGAATGTTTGTAAGTTTCTCCCATAAAAACGCTCGTTCCAGTCAGCAGTAAGTCTACAATTTCTACTGGTATATGCATATAATATGTGTATATCGCTATATACCTTGTTTATGTCCATGCCAGGCGTTTTGGTTCACCTTATAATGTAGTTTTCTTTAACACCCAAACAACCTAGTCATAAATCATAAGGCCAGAAGGACGATTATCTCTATATACCTTGTTTATGTCCATGCCAGGCGTTTTGGTTCACCTTATAATGTAGTTTTCTTTAACACCCAAACAACCTAGTCATAAATCATAAGGCCAGAAGGACGAAAACGGCATCAATCATCCTTCATCAATACGCTTTTTCTTCTTTCTCAGCTTCCTTCTTCATCTTGGTTTAAACTATGAAGGAACGCTAAAGATTTATGCATATGAATGTACACCTAATAATAATATACGTATGTATAACTAACCCAAAACGTATTTTGTAAGTTTGACTGGTGTATGAACACATTTACTCTTTTTTGATAGGAAACAACATCCTACTATACCTTATTGCAGACCCTTTTTGGAAAGAAAAAAACTTTTTGATATTATGTGCTTGTGTGTTCCACACGTACATAATATGATACACTTACAAACGACAAAATCTATAAGAATCCTTCTTCACTCAGTCAGCTATTTTCTTTAGTTCTGTTTTATTCTTCTTTCTCTCCCCTTTAATATTTTTATCCTGTAGTCTCTTTTCAAAAAGACATTTCAGAAGTGAGTAAAAAGAAAAATGTGATCAAGAGGAAATCGGGTGTAGTTTTTCACCGACTTTACTTACTTGGGCTTCCTTACTTTACGCTCATTCCTTACGATTTCTCTTGTTACCCTTCTTGTCTTTCCGTTCTTTTTTTTCTTTTTATTTAGCCCATTATGTGATTGCTTTTACAATGTACCAACTACCAACGGATCCTCTTTCCCTACAAGAAAGGCTCTCTTCGTGAGGAGAAGTGCTTGGACAAAAAAATAGTAGTTTTTGGAACAGGACGAAAAACTCAACTTGGCTCAGCTTGACCGTTTTTCTCTCTTTTAAAAGTTTAGAGATTGTCCAGATTCCAGAGAATATATTTCCTCCAACAAGAATAGTGAAGAAATGTGTGTAGGTAATGGCGGTGAAACGTAGTATAACCATTGGTCATCATAATTTCCCTAGAGAGGGAGAGGAGCTTAGTAAAGATATGCTTTGCGTTCTCATCCCAAACTGAATTTATATAGCTTTGATTTCTTTTATGTTAGGCTTTTTTCAATGCTTATAGAAAAGAATCTTTATTGCTTTAGTTAGTATTACTATGCTCGAGTCTTTTGTAAATTGAATTAAAAGAGAAGCACTTTCTCCGGAGAAAGATTTTAGGTGATCATTGTTGGGAAGGGAGGAAAAAGGAGTCTATTGAGGTTAGACAGTTATTAAAAATCAAACACGAAAGTTACTTCAAAGTTTCGTATTTTACTGCCTACTTCCATTCAGCATTCGCAAAATGCAGTGTGGCTGTAACCAGAACAAGCTAAACAAGGAAATCTGAAAATAATATCCCAGTTTTTGGTACCCCAATATTGAATACTTGTCTGATAACGCCTTGTGATTTGACCTAAGTATACACGCTTGTACTTCTAAGTTTATGAGCACATATGTAATATCTTTTTGTGTGCATTTTTTATTAAATTGAAATATTTCAAAACCATGGCCTAGCCATGGCCTAGTTTCAAAGTTTTGTATTTTACTGCCTACTTCCATTCAGCATTCGCAAAATGCAGTGTGGCTGTAACCAGAACAAGCTAAACAAGGAAATCTGAAAATAATATCCCAGTTTTTGGAACCACAATTTTTTATTGAATACTTGTCTGATAACGCCTTGTGATTTGACCTAAGTATACACTTGTACTTCTAAGTTTATGAGCACATATGTAATATCTTTTTGTGTGCATTTTTTATTAAATTGAAATATTTCAAAACCATGGCCTATCTAACAACACACTTTTATTCCAACTTCATTTTCTTCCAAGTCCAACTTTCATCGGTAGCTGAAATTGTTGATAGAAAGCATTCAAATCCTTTGCACGGAAATTAATTTAGATATTAGAAACCTTAAAAGAGTAATGTTCAGCGTTGCGAATGAAAGCTATTTTTGATCTACTTTAAAGCTTACGCTTCATTGAAAGCTTTAAGTATAGCATACCCTTTTTCCGTCTCTGTGCCTTTTCACTGGACATAATATTGAGAGTGTTTTTTTTTTCAGTCCAAAAAGTTCATTGCGATATCATCAAAGGGAAATAGGTTGTACATAACAAAACTAAATCGTTTGGCAGTCTGGCTACAGCAACATTTGGCAAATTTTCAAGTATGAGATGAGACATACATGTGCGCTGCACACTATAAACTGGAGGATGTGACGGGGAGTGTTGTATTGCAAGGAAGTACACTTAGAATGTACGTGAGAGGCTCTTCTGAGCATGTCGACACGAGTAGGACAAGCGGAAGTCATTATAAATTATACGGGATTAATAAACTTGTCATCGTACTGTTGCTTTCCAGTTGTAGGATTCAATTACTAAAGTTTTCAACTAGCGATTTATCAACATCACAAAAACAATTCATTCTATACATGATGATGATGCCCGCCTGCATACGAATGAAGTATTTCATATTGTAGTACAGCGGTTTTATTATTGAATAACCTACAAAATCGGAACATTTATCGTTAGTATGCAGGATGCAAAACTTTAAAAAAATGTTCTAACGTTCTGATTTATGCTCCAAGATGAAAGTCAGTTTGTGTTAATGCATTCTAATGCCATTTCATTTTCGTTTGCTACCAAATACCAATATTACAAATTTTTAATTTTTATATTATTATAATTATGTGATAGCTGGAAATGGAAAACAGAACGTTACTTAAAACAATATTCTTTTTCGTCATCAGTCCTTCTGTGACAAAGTTCCTCCATTTTCTTATGTTTCTGTTTCTACTTTCTACCCTGTGCTTTTATGTCAATGAGTCCTACTAATTGTTTGGGATACATTCAACATTCAGATGTAGTTCTCATCTCTGTTGAATTCGTGATCAAAATTTGCATACATATAGATATGGGCAGTCAACTAGCAATAAACTAGCAAATAGATATAAATAATAAATAACATATACGTATGTTCACAAAAAACAATGAAATTTCTTACTAAACTACCTAATACCCTTGGTTGGAATATTAGAATTAAGTAACAAGTTTGAGTTTGATGACTATGTTTACTGCTTTTAACTCACGTCCGTTTTGTAATTTTAAGCTTTTGAAATCTAGCACAAAGATGAAAGAAGTAAGTTTTCGTTTCCCCATAACTAAGACAAGGTATACAAAATTACTAAACAAACTGAACTACCTAGAAATATTCCCACAAAGACTCTTTTCATTTTATAACTCTTTCAATCTGAATAAGAGAATTGAATATGTATTTGGTAAACAATTTTGAATGAACGTTGAAGACTCATGTAAACACTGCGTAATATTCGTTCATTGGGTTTTTAAACCCTTTGTGTTAGCCGATTGTGGGATGTAAGACGCAACTGGGGAAGTGAAAGCGAAAAAAATTCTCCTCAACTCAATTATTATTACTTATTTGTTCCACCTAAAAAGAGAAAGACTTCATCATGAACTTTATCGGCTACGATATTTTCTTTTCTACTCTCTCATCTTCCATCTCCCTCTCTCTCTCTCTTGTTCAGACTATTCCGTTGTTAAAGTTTATGATCAATCTTCAAGTTGAGGCTTCGTTTTTCACCAACAAAATCCTTCTGTTTTCTCTCGCTCACTAGTGTAACTTGAATAACTTAGTTGATACCTATATTCACTCCACTTTCTCTTTCCGCTCTGACCTATGATGAATACAATTTCGTTGCTTCAAAAAGTTTTTCTAAGCATTAACTGCACCGGAGCGAGCAGAAAAAAATTAAACTTTTTCTTCCAGCAAATCTTTAGTCTATAGGCACTTAAATGACAAAAAACGGAAGTTTTTTTCAGCAAGATTACATCATCTGGTCTACCGCTTGAATACGCTTAACCTCTGCTCCACGAATCCACACGAAAGGATTACATTTACACTTTAAACTCTAGAAAATGTTGAGATGCATTGTATATATACTACACCAACTATACTAACTACATTGAAGAAGAATTTATTTCAAAGTGTAACTCAAGTTCTCTCAACTTTATAATACTATCTTTTGTTGGAATTTTAATAGATGAGAAGTTTCAAGCTATGCTGATGATTTTCGAGTTTTCCAAGCACTTTGAATACGGGGATTGTAGTATCATATCATATTTTGACGCTGAATTGTTGAAAATACATGCTCTGTCACAGTTTATTCGCTATATTAAGTAGATAAGTATGAAGCAAAGTAAAAGTCAAAGATTTAGAGTTATATGACGTTACACCTTTTCCTCGGTTCACTTTACACTTTCAATTTAAAAAAGAAAAAAATCAAGTCTCATGCTTCATATATAGTAGAGTAGGAAAGTTTATACAGAACCAATTTCACTCAAATTTTTCCAAGGATTGAATGGAAAACCAGTTAATAAGTTTCACTTTCAACTTTCAAGAATTTAAACTAGCAACGAACAAAAAAGTTACTTTTCGATCAGAAATAGAGAATCTGGAAGGTATTGTAAGTAAAAGTAAGTGATATCGACTTTTAACTAAGTGTTTAAATTTGCTTTGATATTCTTAATGAATATCTATTTCGCCGCAGTCATCTTGCATTGTAAAGATACTTTGATGACTCGCAACTTATTAGAACATAAAGAAAGAATAACAGACGATGAAGCAAATTCTGCAGTTTAAATGTTTCTAACTCTACAATCCACAACTCATGCATTCATTTTCTTCGTGTGCGAGTCACATTAAAATAAATTCAGAACTTGGAATACTAAAGAAAGAATAAGAGACGATGAAGCAAATTCTGCAGTTTAAATGTTTCTAACTCTACAATCCACAACTCATGCATTCATTTTCTTCGTGTGCGAGTCACATTAAAATAAATTCAGAACTTGGAATACTGGATAAACTTATATTTTATCCAGCAAACGAAAACTTTCATTTGCATTATTGTGTGGCCATTTTCATTTCAAATCTTTTAGCAAACTAAGTAGCTGTCTGTACACTCCATTTATTCAATAATTCAACAGCAACAATAAATTTTTTTACAAATTGTTCCATTCAGGACAACACAATAAAAAATTCCTAAACGAATGCCATCTCATTTAACCCCTATAGAATATATTTCCTTTTCCTTCCTAAATCTCATTGCACCCTTCCATTTTCACAGCCTTTTCTGAACACGGTAAAGTCATTATTCTTCTCATTGAGCAGAGAATATATTCAAAGCAAAGCAAACCCTATCATTATCAGACATTATTTAGTGAAGTCATTTAGAATAAATCAGAATTGGCTGTCTTGCTAAATCATTTACACAGCCTCTTTCCTGTGGCTAAAATGTGTTTATGGAAAATACATGGCTCTAGCTCTAGCCACTACACCACAAAGATGAAATCGCACCGGAAATTTCTTACTATGTTCTTCGTATGAAAATAGAAAATCCGATAAAATTTATGACTCTACTCGTATAATACAGCAATGCAATAACGCTAAAAAGAGTGTGATGAAACAAGTAATGGCAGCAAGGGCAATGTTGTGTGTAACTTGCTTTTTACTATATATTTTCTCCTTTATGCCCATATAAAATACTTGCTGACTAAAGTTTTGTACAGTGTATCGTACAAAATGTAGACAGATATATGTACATACATATATAGTATCATAGATGTACACTAAAAGTATAATGAATCGAACTGACTATATATATGTTGATTTTTTCCTTAGTATTTCAGCAATGCTAAGGTTTTACAACAGCAGTTTGTAGTTTATGCATAAGCAAAATGTTGAGGCAAATGTCAAGGAAAGCCTTTATATTTATGTAACGTTTTGTGGAAAAGAACTTTGTGCACATTGCATATTAGATAGTACGTAAACTAGTTCACTGAAAATGACACGACAATAAAATTCATGACAATAAAGCGTATATACACAAAATGTGTGCACCTACATATTTATTGCATTTTTTAGATATCTGCCTAACGTATCAAAGTATCATACCATATCTATTTTGTGTGTTAGTCTGATGACAAAATTATGTAGAGCTGTGCTGTATCATCCCCTCTTCAAAGGGATGGCGCGCATATAATAGGCAAAACGCAGTGCACACATTTACATTGTTTTCGGTATTCATGTGACTTTGTACATATAAGTTTTTGTATCTACATCCTCTTCTATAATGGTTTCAAAGAGCGAAGAAAAACTTTTATTTTGGCCAAATGTTACAATCTTTGCAAGTAAAAATACAAACTCGCATCTTAACGAAATTGTGTTGGCTGTATCAAGAGAATGAATATGAAATACACCAAAAAGAAGTCTGTGTACATTGTGGGCACGCAATATAAGTAGAATATGCTTATTCCACAACCAAGCTTGTTTCAACACTCTTTTCTTAATAAGAAATTATTGCAGAAATATTTTGTCCAATTCTGCGTACATATTTGAGGATTTTTGCCTTTTGTTTCTGAATTGCTCTCCACTTCTCCTCTTCACTTTTATTTATGAGATTTTGTCTTGGTCCTCCCCAAAAATGGATAAAGTTGCTAAGAAAAATGCTTCCTAAAAAGCTTTTTCGTAATACCTACTGTCGCAAGAAGTTCTGGATCATGATGAAAGCGCTTCGACCAGGAGAAAGTGGTAGAGGAGAAAGCAAAAAATAGAATGACTTTCATTTCATCATTCAACTAACAAGTTATTTTCTGTTGTAATAAGTAATAATATCCAAATGGAGGAAAACCAAGTAGAGCAGAGTATGACATTTTTTTTATCTTCCTATTGTTCCCACCACCATCATCATACCACCACACTTGATGATGTAATGTTATAGGGTGCCGTAAAACAATAGTAAAATTTACAATACACAAGCACGTAAGTAGTAGTATTATTAGGCATGCAACATTTATTTAGAATGAGGTATATGTACGATATAGACACGAGGATATGTTTAATGTTCTCTCCAACAATGTCTCACTCATTCTGTCTAAAAAGCTCTTTATTTTTTTACGAGTCTCTAACTACACACTGCTCTACTAATAACAACTCCAAGTAAAACACACAAACGTAGTTTTTGCATTATGTTCATTTTTTCGTATGATATGCGATGCGATATTTGTAAAAGCGGATCCCACAACTGGTTGACATTATATATGGTACGTTATGAATTAGTGTGATATATAACTGTCTTCACAGATTTTTAACTCTTTTATTACCACTTGTATAATCGTTTGTTTTACTAACAAGGTAATTTACATTACTATATACATATTTCAGCTTTCATATCATACTTCGAAAGAGGATCTCAATCTCAACTTCCCCGTGTCTTCCTGTGTTTTTCACTGAAGAGTTTGGATAGCAAAAGCAACAACACCCAATGTATAAGTACAATAGTTGTATTGTTTTCTCCATGAAAATGATGTATACCAATGACCTAATGTTTTGTAAACCAGAAACTCGTGTAAAGTCTTTTAATAGTGATTTATACCCCTTTTAGTGGGTATAACTCTCCAGGGGATAATTATGGCTGGGAAAAAGAGAGCATTTCACATCACTTCCATGGACATACTTTATTGCATCCACTTACTTACTATCACATTTTACTTTCTTAACTTATTTTGTGTTGAAGTAAGCCCATTTAAAGAAAATTATTACATAATATGGAGTCTCTCTCCTCAGCACTACTAAAACGTGTGTGTTTGGAGACTCATATGTGTGTGTCTTTGTATTCTGATACTCCTTGCAGGGATTAGAAAAAGGAGAACAAGGGGAAAGCACAAAGCCTGCCCACAAAATGACAAAACTAGGAAATTACATCTTTAAGCTCATTTGCATTATGTGTACGGTTCAAATAACAATTCCAAAATGTGGCTCTGAGCTAAAGGCAACTTGTTTGTGTACTGATTGTTCAACAGTGGTATGCCTCCAAGTACCGGGTATGACACGGCCTAGTAAACAAAACAAGCTCATCCCTTTCATGTGTCTTACTCGAATTTGCGGACTGTGTGGAAAATAGACTTTACTGCATGCAGGTGGAACTGGAACTCCTTCAGTACACAAGAATGATCTTGGGCCCTTTTTTATGAAAGTGTCCTTTCATTTCCCACAGTGCGCTACCATATATTCAATATTATAACGTGTAGCCGGATGTATCGTATCATCTATAAATAGAATGGAAGGTTGATGCGCATATGTTTATAGTACTTTTGAAGCATATGTATCCTCTCATTCTTCTCAAAAAGGTTACAAAAGCGGCAGCATGTGTGTGACGGAATAGGAAAGAAGAACGAGATGGTACTGGAAATCTAGGTCCCGGGTCGCCTCGCAAAGCTCCTGCTAGATCTTTTCAAAAGATTTACGACAATGCTTCAACATTAAAATGCAAACACATGCCTCACATCTTATGTCATATAATGTTACTCTATACACTCCCTCAACATAACATATATTATTTTTCTCTTCAGTATCTGTTTACAAAATGTAGGCATGAGATGAAGGGAAAAATGACTTTCACAAAGAAAAGGATTCTTATTCCCTTTCTGTTTGCTTTTTTAAGAATATTTGTGTCTTCCTCCTGTTTATTGGAGAAAGTAAAATCAGAACATATAGAAAAATGAGTTTTTGTACCCCCATTTTTACATGTATATTTCCTAGTTTTGTAGATAAGATAAGATAAGACGTGGAAAAAGAAGTCTGTTTTTTTCGTACGCACTTCCCATTCAGCTCGCCTCACAACCTTTTGCCTCGGAAGGATGTAGGAGTATGCCCTACAATCCACTCCAATTAACCTAAGTCCACTTCCATTTTTAGGGCTTATTGTGTGTACTTAGTGCACACTCCAGATGGATAGAATTGTGGAATCGAGCTAGGAAACTGTAAGGTATTCTTATGCTTACTTGCTTGGATACTTCTCTTATATATAAGCAATATAATGGTAGATAGTTGAAGAGTCTAACAAATCGTTCCCATATTGAATGAGAATAATATGAATCGTTAAAAACTTGTAACCGTTTTAAAGGGTTAAATTTATGGAGGTCGACAAACACTTCATTATGTTTTCAACGAATATTATTGAGAGGTATATAATGCGCATTCTTAAAATAAGGACGTAAGCAGGAATAGTTTTGCAATTTATTACCACATTATGTTTGAGAGCACGACGAACAACGGGTGTAAACAGTTGGGCAACCAGTGGACATCTTGGACGACTCCTGCAGTAGCGAGAAAAGAATCGGCACAAGGATGGTGGAGGATGAGATCTTTCCAACAGAGGTGACAAGGCGACCAACACTTCTTCCGCTTGGTTTTTTCCCAAAAGCTCGCCAGCCTAAAGTGAGGAAGACATAAAAAGAGAAGTTGAAAATATTAGAAAATCATTTCATGGATACATAAAGTATATAGATTCGATTTCTATTGACTGTAAGTTTAATGATTCGGAAGAAAATTTGGCACTGAACATCAGGCACAAATACAAAAAGGTGTGACTCTGAAGAATCCACTTAAAAGAAATAAATCTTTCGAACCATGCATAAGTACACTTACATTTGTTAAATGAAATTACGCATACGGGATGATATTTCATGAAGCATGAAACATGATTATGATTATATAAATGGCTTTTAGTTTGAAGGCGACATCTCTAGCATACTTCTTTAAGGACTATCTGACAGTAAGCACGGACTGAATAGTAATAGTATAAAAAATGCAAATAGAGTTATGTACTTCGTAGCTGCAAATCAAAATGGAAGGAATTTGTATTCATGTATTAGTTCATAAACAATAAATCATACACACTACGATTTTAGCAAATGGATTTGCATAACTGTATTTAATTTAATAACTAAGTTGTTTTGTAAGGTTTGCTTGAGGCTCGAAGTTGCATCATACCAGTAGCAATGACGCCATCAACCATCCACAATTAATCTAGGATAAAATAAAAATGAACGGGAACGAAAATTCGTTCACAAAATTTTACATGTTTCTTGGTACGCAAATGGCTAGGGCAATAAGTGCGTAGAAGTTCTTACTCATCACGAAAGCCATTAAAAAGAAGGCCATGTTACATAACATAGGTATATCCTACAGATACTCCACATTTATAGAACCATACTACACACGTATATACGTATTGGAGTTATCATGATTGTGAGACCTTGTGAAATATCTTAAACTTCCGAAAACTGATCTTTTATAGCAGCAATAACAAGGCAAAAAAAATATGACGGCAAGAAGAGAAGAAGCTCCGAAACTTTTCAACATATTCACAAACCCGCGCCTGGAAACAATCCTGGATGCCTATATAAAAACTTCAAAAAAGTCATTCAAAAGCTGTGTTTCACAAGTTAAAATGCCTGGAAATCAGGCACACGTTGCCTGAGAGTAATTAGGGTATTTTTTGGCCCACAAAAGCGAGACACAATGGCATGTACATGTCTTTTCCTAACATCTGCCATTCTTCCAAGTAAGAGGAAGACGAAAGAAGAAAAACCTGTTCTCTATTCCACACCATAGCGAGAGACAGTCATCGACGGACCTTTTACTAAATTTAGGTTTTCTTCCCCTCTCTTTTCTCCATATTGGCTTGCCAAACTCAACTGGAAAATATCAGCGAGTGACATTAAAAACATGAAAAATCCGTTAGAGCCAGATATCTCTGTGTAATTTTTTGGGGTGTACCATATGGAAAAAAGAAGGCGGAAAAGCATTCCAGATAATTATGCTCCATTACTCCTCGCTTTTGATTAGCATAAAGAGCCACAAGCTCTTCCGGCCCTGACTGGTTACAATATCAACCATATTAGTCACAATGAAAATTGTCTTTGCTCCGAAAAATACTAGCTTTTGTGCACATATTATACGACTCTGCTAATGTTGCAAAGCAGCTCTCTGAATTCTCTGAAAGCATAAACTAAGTTACATGGGAAAGGAAACAAAAGGCCCAGAGGAAACTTGCAACAATGAGCGAAATAACTGATGTGAATAATGGCATCAGAGTTTATGGCAGACTTTAACTTTTCAGAAATAGTATTCATTTAATCTTTCGAATTGGAAAATTATATGGAAAGAATAGATTACTTTCTCTGGGAGTTTTTGAGTTTTGGCTAGTATATACATATCTATTGTCTACCAGGCGGCTCCTTTCATTTTCCGTTGGGAATGTCTTCTTCTAATTTCTATTCACTTGGCTTAATGACATGAGCCAATCCACGTTCATTTGCTGATGAATATTTGTGACGATGACGAGGCGACTGACTGCGTCCCTATTCTAGTCCTATTATTATAGCAGCATGAGCAGTTCACGGGTTTAGGGGATGTGTTGGTGTTCGCTGTTGGAATTTCTGTGTAAGAATTGTGTACAACTACTAGGAATCAATGTGAAGCTCCTCTGTAGTGTAGTATTTGCTTTGATGTTGAGAAACTAGATTCTCTAATTAGTAAATGAACATCCAAAAGTCTTCTTATACTCCCTATCTTTGCTATCCATTTGTTTATGTTGTTAATATACTTCAATACACCGTGTTCAAGTGACGAGGGTTGGAATTACAGACGATTGCTCATCGAACACAGATGCAGAACCAATCCTGAATGTTTGATCAGACCATGACCGAGATCGTGAAGAGTTCAGAGATGTTGAAGCATTTCACTTCACAGCATACTAAACTAGATCCTTATGTATGGCCCTTTAATTGGAGCATTTGGAATTCATTTTCAATGATGCAACATTCATAGCGCTTTGGTACACCTTAGGCTATGTAAAACGCTCCCCAATGTTCTGGATGAGTCCATGTTCCTTCAATATTGACTAACTGTTGTTTACAAGGGTACAAAGGGAAATAAAATTAGTCCCTTTTACAAAGAGAATGTGTGTTACTGCATTGTTTTGGGAGCGTGACAAACGATTTTCCTAAATTAACAACCAGTAAATCAGCAAGTCTCACAGTGGCATTTGGGCTGTGAAATTCGGATGCTTTTCGTACACACAACATATATGTACGTTAGGATACAATTTATAGTTCTTACTATTGACTATGTTTGCTTTCACCACACTACTCACGTGCCTTCAATCTACAACTAATAGGAGTACCATATATAGTGCCGTGGTTCAACACAAAAACATGAATGCCTTTCCTTGTTTTTCATGGACTCTGCTTTCACTTTGTCTTAACTTTGTCAATAAGTAATTTTCCAAGTAAGTACATGTGCTTATAGCTTATACATGAATAAGCGTATATATATTGGTGTCTACTGCATCTAGCTAGAGTACGACGGCAGCTGTTATTGAAAACACTTTGAAAGTCGAAGTAAATTTCCATTTTTGATACGCTTCGCTGATTATATGGGATCTAGGAAGGAATGATCGTCGTGTGTTTATACACACCAACCCGCTGATTGAATAGAAGTATAGGAGAGCGGCGTGGGAGAACGTGCCGTTCTTGATGTTGTGGAAATTATCCCTGTGTTAATCTAGCTAAATGCCGAGGACCTTCAAGGAATCTCCTTAAGTGTATACGTTGTAGAGTGTGAGCAAATGCCAACAAAGTATATAGTGTGACTCCTTTCATTAACACGCTTTAACTTTCCTTTGTACATTATGTCTCGTTCATATTGCTTTTGGCTGTAAATCATTTCACATGTAGAGCTACGAACGCACAGTCACCACTGACTATAATTACGGAGTATACTTCGTCTGGAGGCATTTGAGCGTGAGATTGAGGCATTTACTTGTACAGCAGGAATATGAATACAAATACCATTGACTATAGTTAGTTTAAAGTAAAATGACTTTAAATTAGCATTGTTTTAAAACTATTTGTGGACTGAAAATTATATAGAATATTTATGTAAGTACATATTATGTAACTTTACATCTTCCTACGTACGTTATTTACATTCTTTCGCTTATATCAAAACTCAAACTTATTTGTGTGGGTGGTGTGGGTGTGGGTGCACTTAAGTTGCCTTTTCAATCTCATCGTCAGTAGTATTTGATATGTAAGCTGCGAAAGCTATATGAGAAATATGAGTAGTCGAAAGGAAAGCAATTTTAAGGTGACTCAAATGTATAAGGTATTCGTAAATAGATATTCTTTGCTAAGAAAGTAATAAATATCGAGCCAAGAGTTAAACAGGTAGAGATACATAACTTTTACCGTATATAACCACCAATAAGTTTCAGGTTGTAGTGTTGTCGTGTATTAAAAAATTATAATTGACTGTACTATTCTACATACGTTGAGCCTGTGAATAAAACCTTTAAAGTTTTTTTGAAGGTTAGAAGCAAAAAATTAATGGGCTACAACAAGTGACAAGACTTCAAAATTTAATCTAATGAAATTTAGAATCTATTAAAGTGAATATTCGCTCCGATAATCTAAATGTTATTAATAAAATTCTCCACATCCATATGTCCTTTACACTACACATATGAAATGAATTAACTTACCGAATCCAAAAGGTTGGATACAATTTCGATTGGAACATGTGAAATGCAGTCATCTTGTAAAGGAGTCGTTGTGGCAAAGTTGACCAAAGACTGAAAATAGTAAGGACAATAAATTAATTTCAATACATGAAAAAAAATTCCCTTTGTTTCTAATAATATCAAATATTAAATTATAGAGTGCTATAAAGTTGAAATGATTCCACTATATTTAACTACGCACACAATGTATGAGCTATAAATATGTTCGTATACTTATGCTGTCTGAGAATTGCCAGCCAATTGTTGGAGCTCATGAAATTGAATTTCAGACCGTATAATGTGTATAATAGTGAATATACATTATCATTTGCTTGAGCAGATCAACAAAGCCATATATAAAAGTTTCATTGGAGCTGAGGAATACCAACGGGTATTGTGATTGAGAGAATCAGCTCACATGGAGAATAAGGAAAAGTCCGAAAGCTCACATACTTGCGTAGACATTTCTCTCAGTCTAGTATCAACTTTTCATGAGAGAAATCAATGTACCTAAACATAACAAGTTATTGATACATGAGAACCTACAATGTCTGATGTGCATTTCCTTTTTCTCATCTAAATTCAAACACAATAATAATTACAATGAATGAGTCAATAAAGAAAGGCTTATATTATGCTCAGTTTATTGACAAACGGAGACTGCAGTATCATTTCCCAGCCAATTTTATTTCATTGCTTCAAGAAACAATTGCTAGTGTCTTCTCAAGCATTTGTCATTTTGGACTCTTGCCATTCTCCCTTTTCGTTTCATTTTATTGCTCAGTCAATACAGAGTGGCTTTCATCCTGCCTTCATTCTTGATGTCATAGACATGCTACTGACGAAGGAGTGTATAGTGTAACTAAACTTGTTAAATTGTACGAGGGAAAGGCACAAATAAAATGGAATTGAATGTAATGAATTTTTTCTTCATAAGCTTGTCTAAATTACAATGTCGATGCTTATTCGGACACCACTTTCAACCCATATTTAAGAGTCGTAAGAATTCGCGATAATAATAATAAACATTTAAAGGCATTAGTGATGCAGACGCATCATAATGGAAACGGAAATGGGTACGCTTGAAGGAGATTCGGAAGATTTCTATAAAAAACTGAATGAAGAACCTCGAATTCAAAGTTTTTCCCGAAGAAAAAAAAATTTATCGTGCTCCTATTCTACATTTGGTAAGGTGTAGGTCCCGTAATAACGGGCCAACAGCTGGTTGTCGTCGGAAAAGTAAAACTGACGGGATATAAACGCATAAAAGTAAAAAAATATGATGTTTAGATATATCATCATCCAGTTTCACCCTTATATAAGTATGTGATGTTCATATAAGATCCCTAGCTACTTCCACCATAAACCTGTTTTTTTTAGAATTGTCTTGTTCACAGACAGGGACGAAATGGGAGCAGATATTGAGTCATAAAAATAAGTGGATCTTTTCTAAGGATGGCATTTAGCAGTAAAACCGATTTATCAGGTTCTTATGTGTTAGACTTTTCCCATTGAATGCACAACGTGAACCGTGTAAAAGTGAGGGTCACCACACAGTCTCCTCAACTCATGCACTATTTAAACATACTGACATCCTAACACGCAAATACATATATAAAGTAATAACTTGATTTTGCGGAGAGGTAAAAAAATGAATGTTGGGAGAAAGGAAAATAAATTTGTTGAACTGGTGTATGAGTATAGTAAAAGGAGTCGAGACCGAAAATATTTTTATAATATGATGATCATAGGATGGCTTTTTTGAACATCCTAACAGTTTTCACAGACACACGGAAAAGTAATAAGAGTAAGCGTGTGCGTTATGCACATAAAAGTTCATCGCAAGTCATGCAGTATATGCAATATGTATACGCAATAGATGGGAGACTTGTGTATCTACATTAGAAGCCACATTATTTTCATCTCCCTCATCAAAACGTATATCAAAATTATGGTATCGCCAAAAAACCTGGGAATAACTTTCCTCTTATCAACTGATGAAATGAATGGGAAAACTCTCGTATGTGGAAAGGTACCGTGTAGTGATGACAGACTTTGTGGAATGCTCGAGTGTGGAAGTGGATATTCCATATGATGATATGACGCTTCTTTTAGATCTTGTACCATAATATTACTATTATTATTGCCATAACGTACGACTTGCTGCCTCATTGAAGAGAAGAATATGACATAGAAATATATATATGTATATATCAAAGTTCACTCTTACTCACACTTATTATTATAGCTTTTAGAGAAACCAACTCATTTATTACAGACATGAATTTCCCTCAGTCAACGCCAACCACATTAACTGTTACGCTACTGGTGCTAAAGCGGAAGATACTATTGCACACAAACACAACTTTCACCACAAGCTGAAAGAGCGTCAAATAAATGTAGAACATAGAAGTCAAGTCTTTCGATATGAGGTGATGGTGGTGGTGTTGTGATGATGATTATCATCAGGGTCGTTGTATGAATGAACTGTGGTGGATGGTGTGTTGAGCTATTTTGTAAGTAGAATGAACTGAAAGAAAGAATCTTGCTGGAGAGTTAAGAGACAAAAAAATCTGGCTTCAGCTTGAGTCCGGTGAAAGTGCTGGCTAAAGTATGGAAGGAGAGCTGGTGCAAAGGAGTTAGTGACAATGGCTCAATAAATTATTCGTGTGCAATGGCCATCAAACTAGGTATAAGTAACGACATGACTAGGAATCATGATATGTGTGGTCATTTTAGAAAATAGGATGTGTATGAGTTGAGAACAGTAAAAGGGATAGCAAGCAACCACCGTTTCAGTAGCAATCTACCCCATACTACACGTGCTAAGAATATAAAAGGAGTTTATCTTTATTGCATTTTGTTTTGGGTAAGGGTTGATTACATAAAAACCTCTCGGGGATGCATATACACCTATGGTGAAAGCGTGAAGAACCAAATCAAAGAGGCGTGCTTGTACTTAACATTTACATAAGCTTCTTTAGAAATGGCTGATGTGGCTTACCTACAGTATGTACTCTATTATTTTTTAAGCAATTAGCAGCGTAATGTGCTTTAAGTAAGGTAGTCTTGTCAAGAATCTTTTATTGCTTGGATTGGGAAAGCAATTGGTATTGTTTACATAATGAGATAATTTGATGTAATGTTGTGTTATTATGAGGTGTAATTGGAAAATTATAGTTGGATCCTTTGTGTCGACAATGATTATCGATTCAATACATAAAGTATAATAGGGAGGATGATGTGGAATACGCGGAGTCATCTCATTTGACACTGCACCCATCATTTACGTGGCATAAAAACGAGTTGTTTATCAGTGGTTTGACTTGTTTAAGTGAAACATTGTTCATTGTCATTCAACCCGAGTCTAACAGTGATTTTAATCTCCAATGAGGCTCACCCAGCAAAACCAGACCCTTCAAGATAAATCCCATTTAAAAGCAAGATGTGAGTGTATATTCGATGGAGGAAAGAGAAAAGAGTTAAGGAATACATTACCGTTAGCCACCCTACCTCCCAGACTGCATCATGAGCAGCCCACACACACACACACGCACACTGTGAGGAAGACTACATAATACCCAGCCAGCATTTCCTGGCATCCGTGAAACGAGAGGAGAGAAAAGATGTCACCAGTCTTTAAATTGACAAAGACGAATGGGGGTCTCCACTTGGGAGGTTGGCTGAGGCATTAGAGAAAGAGAAGTGGGGTGGTTGCCAAAAGATTTGTCTCTGATACAAAAAGGGCATCATTTAAAGACTTTTCCTCCACGAAACTTGGGAACTCAAGCGCTAAGTACTACTTCAGGATGGACTAAATAAAAGTGTATGTATAAGTTTTTCGTTTCTCTTTTTCCTTTTTACTACTTCACGGTTTTTGTTCTGAGCACTCCGCACACGTTCTCGTGTCTACCTTCAAAACCATTAATTTGGACTTCTAAGAATTCAACTTTCACAAGTACCTTTGGCAATACTACTTTCTTTTCTTTCTTAGCAAAAATCTTGTCACTTTTTATGAAGAACCGCCATCAACTCTACGTGTTACAGACGACGATTCCAAATGCTCTAATGTGGAGATAAAAAAAGGAAGATGACAGTCTTGCTGATAATAAGATACAAAAGTATCTCCTTTTCTTCTTAATTGCTATACATTTTTTTACTCTCTTATTAAATTTTGACACACGCGCTTCCACAGAATATATATACTCATTTATAATTTCCTCTAATATAGGGTGATTATGAAGGAGTGAATAAAAAGAAATCTTAACATCATGTTCCGTATCACGATCACGATGTACTAAAACTTCAAATTAAACATGATAGGCCTACAGGGAAACTGTAATTTTTTCTTTTCATTCAAACATTTCATGTGAAATCTTTTTAAGCTTTATTAAATACCCTCCGTTTTTACCACAAAAAAACATTCTGAATATTCAATACGTTTTCAGTTTTTTGCTAGATTCAAGGGAAATAATGAGAGTAGGACAAGGACATTAAGTTGAGCTGACACATCGAAATAATGGGAAGGATATTTAATAAAATCTACCCGAATCTACTCTCACTGATTTGTAATCTATTTCGCTATTGCTAAAAAAAGTCAATACTGCTTAGACACGATGATTTTATATGATGAAGATAGCCTATATGCATATAAATCTTCCCAGCTCACCATATTTTATTATCCCTACAGAGTTTCCTTGAAAGATCTAAAACTTTGTTTTCATAGTAAAGTGAAAGTATTCCTTTGTAAAGTGTTCGACATCCATTTACAATAGTTTATATTACCATATACGACCCTACACCGTTCTTTCAATTTCTACTGAACTCAAAAGCACACTTTTCCAATATCCAACTTACACTTGACTCCAATTGCATATGTTATGTGAGCTGCCATTTATGCCTAAAATTCATAAGTGGGAGTAGTTTTCAGTAGTGGCATAAAGGCAGTCATCTATAGACAACGAGAGGAGAGAGACCTTTTCAGAAAAGTTCAACTGTTTCTTGGTGCATCTCTCTCCCCCTTTTGCCATACCCTGAGTATTCTCTAACTTAGGAAATAGATATGCTAAGTTTGCCTTAAGTGCCATTCAGTCACTGTCAATTTTTGGGTGTGCAAGAGAAAGGAGGACCTTCCCACATCATGCTGAACCCCCACATAATGTATACTCCATATACGCAAGTTTTATGAATGACATATTCAATCACCATTCCTATTCGATGCATTATCAACGATTGCAATTTTCTTTGTGATGGAGAAGAACATAGAGGAAACGGTGAAGTGTGCGACAAAACAAAATCCATGTCGAGAAAATGGCAACACTACGCAAATCCATTTTCTTTCAAGTGTTATAATGGGCGAAGGGGAAGTTGTTGAGTTTGATTTTAGATGAGAAAACGAGATATTCTCATTTGAGAAACTAATACTAAGTATCCGTACCTGCAACACTACGCAAATCCATTTTCTTTCAAGTGTTATAATGGGCGAAGGGGAAGTTGTTGAGTTTGATTTTAGATGAGAAAACGAGATATTCTCATTTGAGAAACTTATACTAAGTATCCGTACCCA
The DNA here is from genome assembly GCA_036850725.1 of Orchesella villosa. Taxonomy (NCBI): domain Eukaryota; kingdom Metazoa; phylum Arthropoda; class Collembola; order Entomobryomorpha; family Orchesellidae; genus Orchesella; species Orchesella villosa. The sequence continues at coordinate 2,982 of JAANSM010000635.1, read as the reverse complement.
TTGACACCAAGAGGGAAGTCAGAATGACTAACGGTAAGATAAAATGCTGAGAATCTACACAGGTGATCCATTTTCTAACCCCTTTGAACGTGAAACCAGGATATTACTGGCACAAACTAATACAACCTCACAAATACTTAGAATCCGAATGAAATATTATACTCTTGACTAATATTATAAAAAAGTTGTCAGGGAGGATCTACACATAAAATATGTGGGAATTAAAACATATGAAAACTAAGATTTTGACTAATGTTATTAAAAAATACTCATTTACTATGCTGTAGTAGGTGCTAGATATTGAAAGAAATGCCTTTGTCATTTGCATACATGTAGAATTTCACTTCTGGATGATGGAAGCGACAAGACACAAAGTTGCTTACTCAGACACTTTTGAGTCAGCCTTACTACAGTTTATTTGTCTCTGCTTGAATAATTTTCGATGTCTAGATGGATTCCCTACATTTTTATGATATTGCCAGACGGAAGAAAAACATCAATTGCAGTAGGGAGAGAAAGAAGAAAAAGCTTTCTTATTAGTACTCATGACGTGGCAAACTTAAAGACGACTACGAGCGTGTATATATTTTTTCTTGATGAACGATTAAACAGTGTGTGCCGTGCCGTGCAATGATCCACCAGGCAGAATTAAAAGGGCTAGAGATGTGTGCACCCATGCGAGAAGACAATGTTGCTTAGTTGGACACGTAAATTAGACTGTATATTCATGTGTATGTTTATGCATATGTAGTAGTAACATAATGTTTTCTTGCATTCCATGTGAATAGTAGAAACGTAGAAAGTTATAAAATATAGTTGGCATTGTCAGAAGGAAAATGTACTCTCTTCGAAGAAGACAGTTTAGTTTAGTCTTCAAATACGTCGAGTGTAAATATATATAGCTGCAACGTACAGTCATTCATCTATAAGCTTCACTTAACCTTAGCTTTTTTTAGGATGATGATGATAGTGAAAGCATGGAAAGTCGACAAACATATCCCAAATGCATCTATTGTGATGTGAACAGAGAATAAGAAGAGTAAGAGCGAGAAGGAAATAATTTCTTTTGCCACAGAAGAGGAAATGAGATGATTGAGAGCCGTCATGAGCAGCAGCCCGTTTGCTTGCTCGTGTTCAATGAGAAAAAGGTAGAGTTATCTAGGCACGACATACTATACTGTACAGTATCTAAGAAGACAGAAAAAAACGAATCAGTCGTGCAATACGCTGCAGTTTATACAAATTTCCTTCCATATATCTTTTTAAGCGGTGTATGGATAGAAAGCAAGGTGGAAGAGTAAGGTACATTGTTTCCAATTTGGTTGCTCACTCCCTTTCATTGTCGTCTTTGCCATTTTGAATTCACTGCTAGCCAAATTCACCCAAGAAAATGTTCACCAACATGCATGTTTTTGCATGACTCACGAAATGGAGGGAGAAAGCTGGTGGAAAATGATGTCTTTAAGAAGAAACCACGCCTAGACTAATATCTATTTGAAAGATATTCCTTTGAGGATTGGATTGATACGGTAACACGATTGAGAACATGTACATATGTGCATATATCTCAATGTGGTGATAGTGATGATGACTAAAGGAATTCCTATCTACTATTAGGAGAGGACTTGTATTTATATAAAATGTGTTATTAAGCAAGATAGTCTAAGAAAGGTAGAAACATACGTTCTTTAGGAAATAGTTTTCTGTTGAAACTATCTGTCTATATCTAGAGCAACTGCTTTCGTCGCTGGTCCATATACTTATAGCTTTTTTATATATAAAACATGATAATATCATATTATTGAACTGCCTTATTCTCTGTCGAGAGCTGGACCAAATAGATGAGAGAAAGTAGGGAAAGAGAATGGAAAACCAAGCGACAATAATGTGAGAATAAGGAGGGAGGAAGAAAAGCTTTCAAGTCAAACACACAGATAAAATCTAATGGGAATCAATATTAATGACCCTTCCATTTCGGAGAGTGAAGTACATTAGTAATAACACTGTGAAGTAGGCAGGCACTGGGTACACAAAAAAAGACGAAAATTTGTATTGTATATATACTGGGAAAACATTTGTTGTATGTTTTTGCATCTAATGTATAACAAGTCTTTATTTGTGTGCCATATATGCATAATATTTCTGGCCTATGGTATTAGTATATATACACCCATCATGCATCTTCAGGTTAACTTTTTTAATACGATAGTTATTGTTAGCTCCTTTTCAAGTCTGTGGGGATGCTTGAGGTATGAGTGTATTAATAGTTAGCAAACACTTATTTCTTTCCTATCCATGGAGTCACATAGATCACTACTCCCTTTCCCAATTTGCTTTCTTCCCTCTGCCCTCCTCCCTTTCTTACCCTGTCATTTGGTGATGTGTACGCATGTAAAAAAAATGTTTTCAATCTATACTAGATTATTACAGAAAAAGTAATTTTGTGCAGTTTTTTTTGCCCCTCCTGCTTTTCTAGTCTTACAATCAACATCAATGATATATGAAGGCTATTGTCATCATTACTAAATAAATGCCGTATCATCATCACAAATCATTCTGAGGGAACAATGCCCACATTACGAGGAGATAAAATGATGTGTCCGTAAAAGCAGTTATATATGTTATCATATCCTTGTAAAAACATAGAACCTATTTATAATGGATGTACTTATAATGATAGTAGCATTAAAAAGCAAAGATGAATTCCATGTTCAATGTTATGACTGCATGCTTTTTTTATTTCATTACTAAGTCTATTAAGAAAGAATGAAGTAAGTGGATTTAAGAGTTACAGATCATGAGCACTGTAAAAATATCCTAAAGTTACCTACAGAAGTTCAAGCTAAAGTGTCTAAGTAAAATGCTGCAATCCTTTAATCTCCTTTGAGACCAAATGAGTTCGAGGAGAAGGCGTTTATTAGAATATTATGATTTAAGCACGCATTAATTAAATGTCGATGTCGAGTTAAACATGCAAGAAAT
>JAANSM010000634.1:0-25464 GCA_036850725.1 Orchesella villosa | reverse complement strand
CGCACAGTGCATCATCATTAAGCATTTTGTAAATCTGATTTATAAAGGGGGCTACATATATAATATTTTAGTTGGAATGGGGGTTGCAAAAAGCAACGGGAAAAATGTGGTAACTTGTGTGGTTATGCGATATAACATGGGGTGTAGTTTGAACTGACAGGTAGCTAATGATAACTGACATGTATCATTGGTTTCAATTCTCCATTTTTCTTTAAGCAAAATACAAGGAGAAGCACGCCATACACCAAATGAAAAAGGGCTCAATTATCTTGTCGAAGTCGGAAATCAACATGAATATGAAATACACATAGTAATGGAATGATTGTAACAAACCAAACCAAATCATAGATCATTTCTGTTGTTTTTCAAAGAGTGTATTAAAGTACAGGCTAAAAGCCTTCATCGTTTCAACGAAACCTATATTTCAGCTTTTCTTGTCGCCAACAATTCCACTTTTATGCAGCGGGGATTCTAATATATAATGTCTTGCTCTCTAAAAAAAATTAGGGCTAAGGGGACGGGACATCTATATATTAAAAAGGGTCAGTACAAAGACAGTTTTTGCTTGTATATTATATTTGTTACGTTTGTTCCATAAGAAATCACTCTTCCCTTTTGCTTAACTCAATATAAATTATCCATCTCAATCTTGTGGCCATTGGATATGTATCCATTTCTTTTGTTTAAAGAGTAATTTCGCTCAGAATCTTCCATAAATTAAGGAGTAATAGGCCAGGTCATTAAATTCATCTGAGGTATTTTTCTGGCGACTTCGCTGCGACCATTTGCGCAGAGGTCATCTCAGATTTCACAAGACAATCAGTTTTTGGATACACATTCAGTGTGCATGATGGAATGAAGAAGGAACGGAAAACGTTAGGCTAGAAAAAGATACTAAGATAAAAACTAAACTTATTTCACAGTGGATGCCTCATTGGATAGTATCTGTATCGTAGATTTCTTAACGTGCTAGTAATGAAGGCTTAAGTTAGTCACATTCACTGGAGTATCTTTGGATATATCTTGAAATGAAATAATGAACGTTATAAATAGCCACGCTATAGTTGTTACATTGTTTAAGGAAATGCAATGCTTTTTCTTTGCTAACTTAAAATATATTCTAATTCTAATGTCTTTTGAAAACTGAGCTGGTATTATAAAAACAATTCTCTTAATTCCCCTATCGTATCAAATTTAAGAATTATATACGATACTCGGTTGCTGAGATCTCCAGTGTGTGTATTTGAAGGATTAATAACACTAGGTCACAATCAAAGTCTTAAGTTACGGTTAGTTTCGTAAGTGAATCTCGTTTTTCATTGTTATCAAAAATCATTAAATCCCAGATAACGTCCGTCTACCTAATGATGAAGTTAAAAGAGGTGCATTTAAAAATAGACTTTAAGGAATGGGTCAAATTACCGTTTTAAACGAACGTTTACGCTTAAATGTAGATTGTATTTTTTACTCCGGTTCTGAGTTTCATTCGCCATGACTGTAATAATGTGATAAGGCGAAACAATAAATATGCATCGTAGCATCAATGATCTTATTACCGCGACCGTATCCACTTCGTTTCATCTAATGTTCATGAAGTTTACTATTATTATAGTTTTTGTCAAAGAATTGTAAGATTTTGTACGAGTATGTTGAAAATAACAAGTCAGTAAGCTAAATTGGGGCGAAGTGAGAGGTGGTATATGGCTTTCAATGAGGAGCTATGTATTTGTTATGTAGGAGTTTAGAAAAGGAACTCAAACACATCAGCGAATTCCGATAGAAATAATAGATTGTTTTCACCAACCTTGTAAATTATAAATGATATAGTCTACAGTATATTATTAACTATATGAAGCATACTAATTTTCTAAAATGCTTAATAATGTAATTCAATTCGTCTTTTTATGTTAGTTATATTGTTATATAGAACATGGAGTAGTAGCTAATCAAGGCGGGGAAAGTGAGACAGTTTTATAAAAGAGATCCATTTCTTGGAATCATTCAATATAATAACACTCTGACTACTTGACATTTCATGGTTTCTATATACATATTAATAACAGAAAAGCAATTCACCTGAATGGTTTTTGAAACGCTTATTTAGTAAAGCCAGAAAAGTTTCTAACAACTCGCAACCCCAAATTGAATAGATACCACGTACTCATTGATCACATTTGTTTGATACAATGACTCATGAAAACATGAAAGTATTTCATTGTCTCCACACTACATTCTCCACAACAATTGACCTTATATAAACTCTCTTCAGCACCCAGATAATGGCAACAATAAAAGATCATTCCAGTAATAATAACAATAATGTACTTGAGTTCATATTCATATATGTGCCCATGAATGAATATAAAAGCAACAAATAAAGTACTTCATATACACTTTTAAATGGAGCTGATCTGATCCAACAGTCTATCAGCCACTTGAAACGACTGGAATAATAATGACTTTCAAAAGAAGAGGTTAATATGCCTTTTCCCTTCTTTGTCATTTGACTTCCATACATTTTTCCATGGATGAGGATGATGACCATCTAGTCGGAAAAATTGTAAAGGGACTACATATGAATTCATTGAGGCATTAGTGAGCTCATAATACGATAATAATAAGGGTCGTTTGTCGCTGCTGGATATGAATAATAAATAATTTTCTAGGGTCGTTGCTGTCGAGAGACCTACAACCTATATCTGACTCTTATATTTTTCAACTTTGAATTGAATGAATTTAAAAATGTCTTTTGCTGTCCTTTTTCACATAAGGATGACGGTAAAGTATAATGACAAAAGAGATATGCATTGTAGTTTGTAGTTGGATTGGATGAAAATCACCTTTAGAGACCGTTTTGTGCTTACTTAACAAATTGGAAACCGATAGACTCAACTCAACATAAAGTAAAAAGGTGTGCATAGTCTCCTCATCTGCAAAAACATCACTCTCAGTATTATTATAAACTTCAAATATCACAACACAATACAATGATATGATCCCACTTGACTTTTTTCGAGAGAAAAAAAAACACATTCCAAGCTGTTCAGCACTTATATGTAAGGCCATATTACTTATCCTTCTAGACTTTGTGACTCTTTTCAAAGGCATTTAGACGGAAAGAGACACCGGGCTACTTGCATGGATTCTTAGTAGAGCCTATTCTCATCTGGCTTTATCGAAATAGAAATCGTATCAAGAATTCCATGCTTAAGTCCCCCCATTTTGTAATTTTAAGCCTCGCCTGGCTAGAATGATAGTGATTATGAATATATGAGTAACTCTGATGATCTCGTTTTCACCTTTTTTGACCTAAAGGGAAAAGTATATACATTATGTATGTGTATCTTTAATGTAATTGTCCATCCTTAAGTCACCTTTCTTAATAAAGGAGGTGGCCCAAATGCATTTCGTCATGGTCTCGCATTCAATTCACCAACTCATCATATCACTAACAACAAATATTGAAGTACCCACACGGAACCTTTTTTTTGGCTCACTTTTATTTTGGCAGCGAGGCAGCTGCTCTATTCATGATTGGGTTGACTTGTATTAGTGTTAGTATTTATAAAATTATTCAGTTTATTCATGTGCCTAATTGGATCATCTGAAAAACATTTTTTCTTTATGAAAAATCCACATTTTTTTTGAGAGATCAAAAATACGGTCAAAATATAACTGAAGTTATTTCACGAACTCTTGATTTTTTCTCTTCCAACATCCCGTAAATATCAACGAATAATAATATTATAATAATTGTTTGTGTCCTGAAGCAGATGATGTGCTTGGCTCGTATTGGATTCGATTCGTTTGTATCCAATTTTTTCAAATATCTGTTTCATTTTGTATTGAGAAAAAGTAATCAGGGGCACATGAGTGCGCCCATATAACATTCTATATAGATAGAGCCGCGTATGTTTATTGAATTGAGAGATGAAGAGTCACGATAACTTTGTTTGCTGATTGGATTTTATGTGTGGGGAGTCATGCCACACACCTTGAAGTCATCTTCAATAATTGATTTCATCATCTTTCTCCTTTTCGTTTTTTATCTACTTCATTATAATTATTACCACCATATCATCATCATCATGCATGAAAAACATATTTTTATTACTGAGAGCTCTTTTACAATCATGCATATCATTTTTCTATAATATAATTCCATTTTGACATATGCATGCAATGTTCATGTTAGTAAGCCCATATTATGAGCATTCATGACATCTGCATACAGCTTCACAACTTGTCTTTTTCTTTCAACTTGAAATTATCAAGAGAGGAGCTCGTGACCCGTCGTGTTTCTCTTTTCCAACATGATCTTCTGCACATTCAGTTGAGAGTTGAGAATACTACGAGTGTACACATTATAATATGATATGAAAGCTCATCTCGTTTATCTTTTCAATATCGTTAGTACGACGGCATACAGTTTTCTAACTAAATTAACACTTTCGGAGCACGACAGATGAACCGACCGAACTACAACAATGCCTGGGTACATTTACATTACTTTACAAATAAAAAATATGCGTTAAATTTAGAAAAAAATGTATATACATGCATGGATAAAAAAGGTTGAGTTCACGCCCACAAGAAGTTGATGTACATTTCAGCTCGTTTAATAATAAATAGACATTTTTACACTTTACAATACGAAACGGGATAACTGTTCATGCTCAAACTTTTTTCCCTTTTCTACAAAAGCATTTTACAACATGCACTCTGAGCTGCCTTGGCTCATAAGTAGGTTTTTTAAGGCAACCATAACCTTACTTCATTTGAAATAAAGGAGGAAGGTCTATCTACCCTTTGCAAGTTTTCATCAAGCTTTTCCCTTCTTGTCGACATCCACTGTCTCCCAATCTCTAGAGTTTGAAATGGAACATGGAAATCGATATGCTATCAGTTTCTTCCTAATCGAAACATAATTTTTATTTCTTGACTGAGAATTCATTGAAACTTGAAACCACAGGAAAAAGAATGAACACCCAATCATCAAATGCTCATTTATTTCTATGCATATTCCTTCAGCTAACTTCCTCCTTCATCGTTCTCTCACCCTGTCTGCGGAAATGCCGGTCACAACAACGCTGAATATAATGCTTTGGATATTGAATTAGGTGAAAACAGGCTTTAATTCTTAGTTAGTTTAATGCAGGAAATGATATGACGATGGGTTGATTATGAATTCCACAAAAAGGTATAAAAAATGTATCCAGCCGATGAATATCAACCAAAAACGTGATTACTTCTCTGGTATCATGATCAGCTTAGTGGGAAGGAAGGCAGTAAATAGACAGTTAAAAATAGGTATATATTATACATATATAAATTTCCTCTAAAACTGGTGAATGATACCCATATATGCATTCACATCATGAAGGATGTAAGACTACCGTTGGAACAAACTCTGCGTAACTGCAGCACGTACAAAGTGTTACATAAGGAACAAGACAAGAGTCAAGTATGAAATATTCCCTTGAAAATAGAGATGACGGTGACAAATCTAACTTCATTCTCAAGATGGACAGATTGACATTCAACGCAGCCCATTTCGTGTGGAGACCAACGATGACTACGAAGAAAAGGTGCCTTCATTTCTCTCTCTCTACAACATTTACTGGCATAAGGTAAGAAAAGCAAGGAAAGGTGAAGGGTACAGAAGTCCCTAAGAAAGATGAAGAAAATAAGAATGTGAATTTTTTGTGTAACAACGTAACAAGTCGTAACGAGTGGTGTTATGCAAAGGGAAAAGGTGTACTATGTAGCTGGGCATGTTAAACATTAAGGTAGAATCAGATTACCGTCCCGTGTACACAACGACTTGTACATGCACAGCCTATATTACATTTTCTCGTGTGTGTGTGTATATATATCTAAGTAAAACCTTTTTCTCGTTGTGTGGATGATAGTTAGTAATTGTATAAATGGTTAAAGCTTATGCACACTCCTTGTTATCTTGTCTTTCTGTGAATACACATGAAGTTGTATTTTGTATTGTTGAGCTTGTTAGCAAGAAAAATGCCTACATCATGTACCTACTTAGCTACATGCACACAACAAGCATCTATACGATAAATGCCTACATCATCTCATCTCATTTCATCCTGTAAAAAACGCTGTTTGTTTGTGTGTGTGCTGCACGCAATCCCTTTTCTCTCGCTTTGCTCCAACAAAATTGAATAATTATTTAGTTGATTTTTACTCGTTTACCGAATATAATATTTTCTTTACAAAAATTGAGGAGGCTTGGCATTTCTTTGAATAAGTGACTGACACCAAAACATTTCTACATGACTCGCCTCAATGAGAACTCGAACTTGAAATCAGCTAAGCTTATATATATTATTTTGCGCCTATCTTTGTAAAATGTAAAAATCAACAGCAAAAAGATGTTCTCGAGTTCTATGTGTGCTGTATTCGGATTCCAAATTTTCCTATAATTTACACTCACACCTATTATGTTTGAAATGCGATATTCTCCGACCAAATCTATTCATACAGTAGATTATATTTCGACTGGATAAATTCTATTAAATGCAATTCAATATGCGAGGCAATGAATGACTGACAAGACAAGGAAGAGGCAGGGAAAAATGTGAGAGAATGAAAGTACAATATATATTTTCAAGGTGTGAGGTACTGTCTTTCCCCAAATAAAAATTAGCTTATTAACTTTGTTTATTAGGCATTCCGTCACTCCACCTTCATTCTCACTGCTCTCTTTTTTAAATTAAACCAAACACCATTTCCTGTCTATTCAAAGAGGGATGAGGGATGACTGACATGTAATTTTCATGAAAAATTGAACTTCAAAATGCGAGCTTGGATGATGTATGAGTTAGCAACACTTCATGAAAGTATTTATGTCGAAGAATTTTTTAATAAAATATTATTATTATTATTATGAAGTTTCAGAAAGCACTTTCATAATCAACTGGTGTAATGAGAAATGTGGGAAGAAAAGGAAGATTTTTTTGATACACCTTCAATTAATTGGAATATCCTGCCAAAAGGCCAACAATTGATAAGAGGAACGAGCGGAGAATGTGCCTAACATGGTGTTGAAATTTCCTTTTAGCAGAAAGATTATGACATGACCATAAGCGTTGTCCCCTTCATTCTTGAATCAAGCCGTTTCATTTCAAGCGACTGACAATCACCATTTTCATCATTCTTAGTCTCGCCATCAAGAAAACATCTCCATTTTTTTCATTTGATAGATCAGCATATCACACTCGTATCCAATTCATTTTCATGCACTTCATACAATGCGTAATATGTGTGTATGATATGCACATACTTAATGTGATATGATTATAATAATTTTATTATTATTGCTACTAACAAGACCAAGCGGGTGGTAAACATGATCCTAACAAAATGCTCTGTGGGAAGTCGGGAAATAAAGAGATCGTGTTATATCATAATAATGATTCATCCTCTCAAGAGAAGAGTGTAGTATAGTGCCAACTATCAACTTTGTACAACTTGCAGGCACACACAACCACTCTATTCTATACTCTTTAAACGCGTCTGTCTGCTCACTTGATACGTAAAATAAGTAAATGAGAATCAACAAGACTCACACCATGCTTTGTGCAATGTTGACGAAGAATATGTGTGGACAAAGCGGCAATATGCATACTCAGTTTTACACACCGCTGCTTTCATTCCACCAAAGTAACTTAACTCTTTTTCACAAATTTTTCAAAGAAAGAAAACAGATTTTGCTTTTAAACCAGCTTTTACTTACAATTTATCATTTACTCGGATGTTACATGTTTTTTAAGAAATATATATATTCACCTTTTCTCCCTTTTATCAACCATTAAACCTATATTTTTCAGTGGTTTTTAAAAAGACGCATCACATCATCATCTTCATGATAATGGTAATGTAATAACGAGCCGAACAAGTCTGGTTTTGCTTGTTTTCCTCTTTTATTTTTCCTCCTTTGAGGGGAAATTTTTTCAAGAAGACATAAATATTATATAACATACCACCACTTTATGTGTCCAGCCGTAATTGTGTATTTTTCTTTCTATACCGCGTTCTGCAACCAACTTCAACACGGCTAAACTACTAAATTAAGCTATAAAATAAACAGTCCTGGCCTCACTTTTCCAGTTTAAAAACAACTTAGAGAGAGAGAGCGAGAGACAGAGAAGAATAATAGAATTTATATCCTACTCCTTATTCGTTTTCCCTCTTCTGCAGCAGCAGCAGCTCTTCTCTTTACACTTGGTGGCGATTTATGGACTTTTGGCATTGTTTATGTGTATGAGGTCCGCTTTGTTTGGGATATTCTTCTGAAAAAATGTCTCCTCGTAAAAAGTGATACTCTTTCTTGGTGTAATAATGATTATAGATTCTTTTCCTACAGGTTGTGTTCATACACTAGATGTATATACGGATTGCAATGCTGGATAGAAGAAATATGGATGGTAGTTGTGTAACTCTTAATAAGACTTTAAATTGCTTTTGTGGAATGAAGAAAGAGTTATTAAAGGGAAGAAAATACTATTCATGTGAGTGTGTGTGTGTTTGTAACGCGTATTTTATTACAAAGTAGTTACAGAATATTTATTACCTCGTATAAAATACCAACCTTCCTTCTTAAGTATATACTCTTCATTATGAAACGAAATTCATAGCTCATTGTTGACTCTACAATCCATTTTCCAGTTGATTATTCCACATTACTTTCCATTACATCTTGTCTCTTCCTCCCTTCAAAACTCGAGAGAGAGAGAGAATGTGTGTTGTGCAGTAAAAATTATAAGGATATTATAATTGAAATGTTTGTTTAATTAAAGAGATGTTCAATGCTAATCAGCTATAATGTTACGGGAATAAGGATGATGACCATGATGGCACATATATAATGAAAAGCCTTTCGGTTTTTTATCACACAAACTGGGTTTGCCTCTAATGCGTACATAAATTCCTTTGGGCCACAACACAAATATTTTTTAGCGCAGCAACTCTACTCCAGCTATACACTTCATATCCTCATTAATTTATTAATGCTCCACTCATTGGCAATTAATTATTCATGTACTTTGAGCTCTTTGATTGGAAGACGTTTTCCCAAAGTCGTTTCAATTCGGTCGGCCCAATTTGGTCATGAATACAATTCATGCTGATGACAATATTATTATTAAAAAGTATTATATAGTCGCTTTCTATATATATATATATATTGTCATGCATGCCAAATTGCAAAATGCAGGTGATGAAATAGGATTGGCTTCATATTATCATAAGCCGCAGTTGTCGAGTATTATCGTCTCGCATTTTAGAGGCGCAGTATGAGCTCATAACATAGTCATAAGTACGTCATTACGTATGCCTTATGTGGCACATATGATGGATTCTAATTTTTCTGCTTTGCCTCATTTTCACCACGATATCAGATTGTTAATATGCAAATATACGAATACCGAAATAAGTGGAACTATATGCACTGAGAAAGAAAAGAAACAGCCAGCCACCTTTTTGTCATAATTCATGTTGATTGTGTGAAATATTTTTTAACTTTGTGCTTGAGTACAAGAGAAAAAAACTAATTTCGTTTTCCCGTCTCATCATCAAATTTAATATTCTGCACGGTTGACCAAACATGCATATAAAATGACTAGAAAATATAGAATAAAAGGAAAAGGTTGAGGGGTGTGCTGTATAATGTATGTCTTGCTGAGTACACAGAAGCACATTAAGTAGGTATAAACTGACGATGGTGACGGTACGATGATGATAACGAACGCTGGTGAGTTTGGGTATATACTACACAAATATATTATATATTACGTTACTTTTTTTGTCTATTACGCGACGACTATGATGATTATGATGAAGAGGGTTGACTCTGGCTGCAGACGTGATCATTTATTTAGCTTTCCAATGACTTACCTAATGGAACGAGGAGGATCATCCCAAATGGATCGAGTACCAAAGTATATATGGTAAGTATGCTCCAAGCAATATATCCACGTTTATGTACTCACTCATGCCATGTAATATGAAAAGGAAAAGGTTTCATTTTCATTTTTAGTAGTCCCTTTATGTCGCGGTTGGTCCTATTGTCTCACGATCACACAAACATTTGTTCTCTCTCGTTTCACTTCTTATTATCGTTATGATGTTTTTCCCTTTTAAGGCTCGCATAAAAATGATGATTTGATCCCGATCTGACGCTATATATTTTTATGAGAAATTGACCCTAGCTATATATGTAATATACACTGTAATGTCGTTTTTTCTGGAAGGCTGACAGATAGTTTTAGTACATCTATACACGTCTTTGTGAACCTCCGTATTTTCTGTTTGGTGGAACTAATAATAATAATCATGAATTTTTAACTTGCCTCAAGAAGAAGTATGCAGGAAATATATCATTTATTTCTCTTGGTTTAACTGAGTTTGCGGCATCTAATTGTTGAAGTCTTAGCACCTCGTTTTTAAAACGAGTTATGTTATGTATTATGCTATGCAACCTCATAAATTGGATTGAGAAATACGAAATACCACACATCATGAGATATTGAATGGGTCACAGCGTAAGATTAAAAAAGTTGACAAGAAAGTCTCCCTTTTAAATGAGCCATGAAAGTTTGTTACAACTATAACTAGTCCAGTCAGTTCATCACAGCAGCCTCTCTTCTCGCAGAGCAAAAATCTATAGTGTCTGGGTGTAAATGCCAATGGGTAAGAAGGAGGTATATCTCTATGCAAGAAGTGTTTAACTATCAGCAATTTATGTAACCCCACAAACCAACAAGATCAGATTACGCGCATGTGTGTACCTACGTGCTTTTTTCTTTCAAAGTCTCAATTGCTTTCCTTCTCATAAGCTTTCATTCGTCCGTGCAGAATAGCTACTCCTTGTCCGGTGAAAAATTCAATTTGATATGAGATTTCCGTAATACAAATTCCTTCTCATATTGCCACCACCCCATGAACATTTATTAATTGCGCCTGTCCTGCTAGAAACGATGTGGCTGTGACTGTGACGTTCAGTGATTTCAAAGAAATCGTGCAGAACGCTTAAAAATACATTTTTCTTACAATTCCACGCTTAGTTTTAAATTTAAAGCGAAAGTGTGTGCTTTCAAAAGCAACACATAATTTCTACTTTAGTATTAGTTTGAAAAGTATATCCTTAAAGTAGTTGGGAAGGTCGGTACACATTGCCCTCAATTGAACATAATGCTCGTCCGCCACAAAATATATTCCAGATGGCCACTATATCTAATGTGAACATGACGCTTCTGCTAAAAACAAGGGATTATCTTGGGAAAAACGAACCTTTTAACTAGGGTGATGATGATGGTTTAATTGCTTCGTTTCATTATCAAAACACCGCTGTTATGCTGCCGCCAAGAGCATAAGCATAAATTACGATATTATAGCAATCTTTAGAGCTTAAGTCAGGGATCAATTCATTGCCAACAACCAAATCACCGATTTTAAATGGAACTTTTAAGATTTATGCGTCTTCCTGGAAAATTTCTTTAGCGAGCCCTGCATTAAAGGAAACTATGTCTGTTTAAGTTGTCTAATGCGGAAAGTACGATAACAATTTTATTTTTTTCTAAATCCCGTTTTCCAGACAAATTGCTGGTATTTGTTAAATTAAGCACAAGCTATACATATTTTATGTGCAGCTGAATATTATATTATAACTATTCTCAATTCTCTTTATTGCTACAATCATCACTTCCTATGATATCAATTGAGCGGTTCCCCAGATGTAAGTCCATCATCATTGAGAAATGAACTAATGGAATTTTACGAAATCAAAGTCGGAAATCAAAGAAAGGGAAAGCGGTTGCCTTTTGTTCCGTACGCAGAACGACAAAATACAAATACAACAACTGTGTGTATTCTCTTGTGATAGGCATTAACAGCCAGTGCGAGAGGGTTATCATAAATCGCTATGAAAATTTCATGTGTAACCCCAACTGCGCAATGTCAAATGCAGCTCTTTTGTCGCTTCCGAACCATCTCGACTGAGGGTAGGATGTCATTGGTAGTATGGAAATTCAGTGGGACGAGTGGAGCTGAAATTCTAGGGGTAATGTGGGGTGTTTCTTCATTCTTTGCTTGCAACCCTTGCAACTGCAACGCACACTGTCGTGTTAAACAACCATCTAAACATGAACAATTTTATTGACGTCTCATTCATTAAAAAGTCTATATATTTAACTTCATTAATGAACAGGAGCTTGAACATAGTCACTAAAAATTCAGTTATTTATATAAATTACATTGTGTATAGATATAAAAACTGTATCGTAGACGGTTGATGGAGTTTTCCAGTTAGTTATCGATTTATCCCCCTCCATCAACAAATTTTCCTCAGAACTCGAAAAGATGCAGCACATTCAAGAACAATCAATCCTAAATTGTCAAATTTCACTTGTTCTCTTCTATCGAGGCAGAAAATACTTGTGTACTGAGAGCATCTCTTCAATCAGTCATTCTTTCCTATCGCTAAAAAGTTCATTCATCAAAACATGTCTTCTGAAAAATCATCAAAGTTGGAAACCCAGGGAATGATACTGAAAGTAGCAATTCAGTTGTCTTTCTATGCGTTGAAACAGCGTGTCTTTTCGTTAAATAAAAAACAAATGACAATACACCAGACTGAAAGCTTAGCACAGTAAGAAGCCTAGTCATTCTTACCTTTTTTAAGTCAAGTATTAGTATACTTATACTTATACACTAACCAGTAGCAAAGTAACATCCAATTGTTCCCCAAATCGCATTGCTCCTTTCCGCTGGAAGAAACAACAACAATCGAAACACCATAAATTCAAGTGGCATTGATTCCCGTGTAGATCTTTTGTTTTGAAAAGTCATAAAAGCACACAAGGAATTTCTAAATTGTAATCTTCCAACATAATCTTTATTGTTCACAAAACCTTATATCTTCCTTCTCAAGTGTAATATGCACAGATAAGAAGGCAGTGTGATCGAGTTATCGAAATGTTCGAATTACTGCATGGTGGTTATTCCCGCTACCTGATGCTGATTTCATTTAACTGTAACATCATAATATAAAATGAACAAAGCTACCATAATAACTTTATCCTTATTCTAACAAACAATGCTTCCAAATTAAATTATGGCTCTCCAAAGTTAAGTAGTAAAGAAATTGACAGAAGGAGATCACAGAATGAGTTTACTTTTTTCTGAGCAATCACATCCTAATAATGACGAGACGAGCAGTCATGCACTTTCCAATGCAAGAATGAAGCTTATGGCATGGCATATATGTAATAACTAATAACAATAACCGTCCCATTCTAAAATTATTTAGACATGATTTCTATAATTCGTAAGACTTTTTTTTAAATTAAGAGTAATATATATTTTTCTTATCATAATCATCATAAGTTTGTGAATTAGATGACAGCTTCTAAATATTTTTTAATTCTCGCCAGAGCGTTATAGTACATACTGCAAATTTTGGAAAATGAAAGTTGTCAAGGAATAAAATGTTATCGTGTGTATTTTATTAAGTTAGCTGTCTCGTTAGCTCGCAAACGCGAGCATGATTTATAAACAGTTGATAGATAAATTTAAGCGGTAATCATCAACAGGCAATGGCAAGTGGCAACAAAGACAACAACTTGCAGACGACAGTTCAAGCGCATATTTTAGGGAGTTCGACTTCTTGTCGATATTTGCTACTTCCCTATTTCGCTTATTCATTCATTGGTTTGGTATTAATAATGATTCCACATTTTTTCGACGTGGCATTCATGGAATCTCGATTACATTCATTCAAAAATCACAAGATCAGATCAATGACGGATGACGGATCACACACGATTTATTTTATTGAGAAACTCCAAAAGGTGTTTTCTCTTAACGCTTTATTGTACCTTTAAAAGTGTACACCTTTTTCGCATTAAGAACAAGCCACAAGTAGAGCAGTACAAGAGAGCAAAGAAGGATTTCTAGGAATGACACCTCATTCCAGAGAAATCAGAAAGTATCTGATTTGACAGGGAAAGATCTTAAATAAACACATTCTCATTTATTATTTGATTCCTCGTCTTCAGCATTAAGGGGAAGAAAAAGTGGCATGCTCAAGTCATTATGTACTTGAACATGTATACGCATGTTTGTTTTTATGGAAGCCCAACAAACAGAGATAATCCTTCTGACACGATCCATCCGCATCCGAACTTAAGGTCATATGTACATTTGTTAAGCTTGTAAAAGCTACACATAGCTATACGTACTTCACAAGATCTGTAGCAAGCGTAGCATACCGTATGCCGCATCTAATTCTCTTATAATATGTTGAAAAAGGGAAGAAATTGTAAGTCTAGATAAAATCATGTTTCGTTTCGAATGAGAAAGAATCTTGAGTTAAAGATTCAGAACTTGTATTATAAGTTATAATATATAGTCTATATAATGCGTATTATGTGGAATCTTATTCTCCAAAGTGAAAAAATCGCCTGACTAAATATGAAGAACCAGCTTAGGAAAGGGAACTGAAAAGGTTATGTCGTTACAAAAGGCAACATTTTTTGTTCCCTTTTATTTATAATTACCACCTGTAAAAGGATACAAGGGTAATACAGTTTTTCGACGTGGTGGACCTTTAGTGACTTGTGTTTGTAGCGAAGAAAAATATATATCCTATTTAAGATATCGATCTAGATGTCATAAAGGGCTTGAGCACAAGAATAATACTGTTTTACCTTTCGTTTATTGGATACTTTGTTGAGTTTGAAGAATCTCCTCAAAATTCTTCACCACGCTTTTCTGGAAATTACGTAATGTGTAAGCTCGAAGCAATGTGCAACCGCTATCCTACTCATCATCATGATTAGGATCATTGGGACGATGACTAGAGCTGTCATTGCATTTTTGTGTTATTGGCTTGTGATCAATAATGAAGGAAGTTTTAAAGGAGATGATGCAACTTAGTTGCTTGCTTATTCTCTTGAAAAATGGTATTATTGTTTAGCTTGGGAACACTGCTTACTTGTTTGTTTGGAATCCCATGTGTGTAAGCTGGAGGTACATGATATACTTACTATACCCAAACGTTATTGTGTGCTTTGTGCAGTCCAGGAGGTAAACAGGTATTCATATATGCTTATTGGAAGGGTGGAACTAATGGTGTATACCGCAGTCAGCATTCAATAACTTGTGACCATATTAAAGAGAAAATATTAATAAAATACATCAAGATAATTGAGGCACGATATGTTCAACTTTTTAAGTGTACCTTGTTAACTTGTAATTTAACATGATTAGCAATTTAAAAATTACAGAACTATTATGTCATAGATGTGAATATTAATAAAAGTATGTTTTCTCATAAAAATATAAAGCTTGATGTTTTGGCAATTGCACAAGAACAAACATAATCCTATACCGTTGACCGTATGGCTTTGAAAGTCCGTTTAAGATCTTGTAAATAGCGACATTTTTAAACTGGGCGTATGCAATAGCTTATATAATTCCAGAAAAAGGTAAACCCCATAGGTAATTACTCAAAATTCCTTTTCCAAACAGTCTCACTTAGGAACTCAACCTCCGCTAGCTATTAAGTCTCATTCTATAGATAACCTTTGACCTAAAGCTTGGGATAATGTGTAAAACTTCCATATTTAACAACACGATTAGACCTTGGACTTGCTTTCATTCCCTTGTCTTTTTTAAACAGTTTTTTAAGTACCAAATTTTCTTCGAAAAGGAACAACCCTAATCGTTAGGAAGTGATTATGGATTACTCAATCTGAACACATAAAACATTCAAACCTACAAGAATGTATTTTTTAAAAAGCAAAAGAAGAGCTCACTTCATGTTTTAAGGGAAAAGAACACTAAAAAGAAGATTTACAACCAAAAAGTCATTTCTTGTCAAACATTCACAGTATGTGAGAACTTCACATTGCTCCAGCGTAAAAATTATGATAACTTTATAGGTATGCTCAAGCAAGCATATGATTTTATTTAACCAAAAGCTTGGAATAATATGCAATTATCAACTATATCAACACGAAACTTATATAGCCTCGCAATAAGTCCAGCAAAATGCACACAGTTATTTCCTTTATTCCATTTAACAAAAATCAGTGGTTTTTTTTTGAAAAGTATGTATGCATGTTTATGCCTAAAAATTAAGGAAAGTCAGGGTTTACATAATGAAACAGTTGTTCTCTTATATGTCTGTGGTTAATTGGGTATTTTAAAAAAGCACCAAACTTCCCTATCGCTATAATTTGGGTCGGGTAGAATAAGATATACCATATAAAACACAGGAAAATGCCTATATCTTCACGTATTTAAGCCTATTTACGCCTTTTCTCGACGCATAAAATGCCAACAATGAAATGCTCGTAAAATTCATGTAATGTACAGAATAATCCCCAAGAATCCATGCCTTGCCTTCTTCCCTGCTAATTACTCCCCTTTTTGTCTTTCTTAATAACTCTGGATAGCCTCTAACTTGAAATTAAGGGTTTAAAAAGAAAGCTTTTCCGTCGCTTTATGAGCCATGTTTTAAACGGTGCAGGACGGCGAACAAAAAGGTTATTAGTCCAGTAGGAATACTTGTTATTTTTTCTGTTTTGTTGCGCTCAATTGAGTTTTACCATGAGCACTTAATAAAGCCCACTGCATTTATGACAATTTTTTATGTGTTGCTCCTCCTTGTGAATTTGGAAATTGGATTCTAACGAAGTGTTAAAAGAACAGAAGGGATTATTATTGTAAAGGGTGCTAGTATGAACTCTTATATATACATACGCAGCTCATCCCTATATACTTTTAGTTTTATTGCCGCAGAATCAGATTACAAAAAGAGAAAAAGATTACATATGTAATTTTACGAGTTATTTGCACCGTATCAATGCTTGTAAAGATTTTCGTATGTGTAGAACATAAATGGTGAAATGAATGGGCAAATTTGAAAAACTAGGATATACATATATAATATACTATGTTGATTATTGTCAACTCTTGGCTCTGGTTTTGGGCAGGGCATTTAGCATTTAAATATATTGTATTCTATGTTGTGTTGTTTTTGTGGTGTCGATTTGCTCTCCTCTCTGTTGCAATGATTATGTTTGTGCTCTTTTTATCTTGTTCTACATTTTTACGACTTGTCCGAACATGGGAAAAGGAGTGGATTCACAAGTCTTCAAGATAGTGTTTCGTTGCTCGCTATATAGTACAACTCATTATCGACAAGGGTAAAGTTATAAAGCTTATTCTGCATATAATATGCCCTTTCGTTCAAGTTACGCTGTTTCAGGAAAAAGAAGCCAATTTCTGCTCCATGTAGAATGAAATGAAGCTTGTAACAAGGGTTCCATCTCATCTCATGCCTCAGTTCCCGTGATTTGTGAGGTGTCCTGTGGGACCCTTGCAACCACAACAGCAGCTTACTAAAGTTTCTTTTGAGACTGCAGAACTTGCAAAAAATATTGGTACTATTGGTAGACGAACAGTTTTACTACGGGGACAATAAACCAACGACCACACGCACACCGATTACAACCAGGACAATATCTACACAGGCATAATATACATTGTATGCCACACAAAGACAGTTTTACAACATTTCATTATGTGATCTAAGCGCTTGCTAACGCCAACATTGAATGCATTGAATTATAATAAAAATGATTGTGAAACTTGGAAATTGGATTAAATGTTTGTGTGTGTAATCCTTTTTTGGTCAAATCTCATTGAAAATTATAGCTACAAATGATACACAGCAGCTAAACTGCCCCCACAATGTGAAACTTATTTCTTTGAATAGATGCATTAAAAAGGAAAGGTGTCTCCTACAGAGCTCATAAGTTGCTATCAGCTAAGTATATAGTAGAGATGCGTCCCTCATTCGTTACAAAATGTAATTGTACACTTCAATTTCAAACCCTTCCATTTATTAACCTTCAAATAAAAAAACTAGATTACGCAGCTCTATTATTAAAACGCTTTGCCCGATGAAATGAATTTTACAACGTCTGTAGCCACTGAAGAGGAAATAAAAAATAAGGCTAACATAACAGTAACATTTCAATGTGAATCGATCAATATTATTACTGCAGTTGGTTGTGATCTGATGTTGTCACTATTATTATTATACTTCATATGCTCAATTTATCATTATTATCATTCCTCCACGTCCTTTTACACTGACACCTTTATCAATACCAACCTTTTATAGATTTTTACAACGGTTATGAAATAAATGTGTATATATTATTGCTCTGAGGTTATCTCTGAATACATATAACGACTGTATTTTGGGTATATAATTATGACATGATTGAATTACCTCTCGTATTTTTCCGAATATCTAAAACGACCAACTTTTTGTCGTGGAAATGTCAAATCATTTTTAGGTTGATATCTGACATGCATATTGACGTGACGGGTCGTTTTAGATTGACCTTGAAACTAAAATGTGTGACGCGATGTTTAGAAATATCCTAGATAGACTTTAAACGTTAGGAACTACTCATAACATTAGGTTCTCGTGGTCATGTAAGAGCTTATGAAACTTGTACGACAGAAACTCATACATACATCGATCTTTCTGTCATAGCGTGATTCATAAAAACACAGATACAAATTCAAACTCCAATACAAGGTTAGGCCCTATTATGATAGGATGATAGTGATTATTAGATCATCATCAAAGCTAAACACGTGAAGCACGCACATATATAATGTACCATCATGAGATTGAGAACGAGAACCAGCATAAAAAGTGTAAAACTGACAAAGTATCGTAGTGTATAGTGATGGAATAAGCTTCAACATTTCAACGAGGAGGGAGAGAAAATGTGGATATGCGCATGCTACACGTTTAATCCTTAAACAATCGAGAATAACAACAACAATTGAAAAAACAGGGAACAGTGAGAAAACTCATTTTAGTAAAGCCCTGAACACAATTCACAATGCGTGGTCATTTTTTTTTCTTTCAAGTTACGAACGCGATAATTTGGCACCACACACCACAGAATACATACAGATTCTAACTTGGTAAATAACTAAATACATTACTCATGACAGTGATGAGCAATTATGAGCTAGCTTGGTCCTGCCAGTCCTGCGCAAGGGTACTTAAAACAACAATTTCCAATTTTAGTGTTTCTTTTGTCTGTGTGCAGGCATCAAATCCGAGCAACATATATGCACATTTATAAAGATGACAATATATTTTCCGAAATTCAGCGTGTATGGTTTCATTTCTTCCGAAGTCTGAATTGCTTCGAGCTCCCGCAATGGCCCATACCAAGCGGAACCAATATATCTGCTGTTTTTCTATTTGTTTCTATTAAAATGTCTTCAACCTTTTAAGTACATAATTGCAATACTTTACTACAAATGAACGAGTTCATCATAATCATTCTCAGCTCAGCTCCTGTTAGGAAATTGATGGGATAATGTTTCATATTGTTAAGTCATTAACTCATATATTTTTTATCCTGTGCCACTAAGACAATGCGACTTCAATTCCATTGTGTGTGTTTGTATCTACGAAAATGAATAGCTCAAGGATAACAAGCTTCCTTTGTGGAAACCACAACGCGTGCTTTACTCGTGCTATGACTGTACATATCTATACAGTTCTATATAAGCATTTAAAATCATCGTCAGCCTCATCTTGGACATCATCTCATCATCCTGACAAGGCTCAAAAGTTATGTACCTCTTTCAATAAAAATAGGAAATGATTAATATGCAGTAAGTGCCCTATTGTTGAATTTTTCCATGCATCCACCTCCTCTTCTGTAGTCTAATCATCAATATAATCCTCCCAGGGAAAAAAAGCGTTTAATCACCTGGTGAAAATAGCCAGGACGAAGAACATATTAATTATGCAAAGGAAAATGCGGGATTCTTATCGTGCTCTCTCTCTCTTCTTTGATGACATGTCAAACAGGATATTATACAAGATGAAAATCTTTTGTTTCATAAACTACCAAAGTAATTAACAACTTCATAACCATATATCTCTCTCTTCTTCTTTCAAGAAGGCTAAGCCCCCTCCCTGCATACAAACACGTAATGACAAAAGAGCCCATTTACACAGATTTATCTTGTGAGCAGAGAGATTGTTTAAATGCCTTCGCGAGACCTTTGACTTGAGCTATAATAAATACGTGTACAGTAGTCATTTGAAAGTAATCATCATACATCTCCTCTCAACAAGACAGCAATCCACATGCAAGCTCCCAAATATTAAAAGTAACTAGCATACTTATCACCTAAATATGTTTGGCGTAATCATTTATTTACTATAAGTGAGCGAGAAGGGGGAAAAGAGTACGTGCTCATCTCTGCAACGTTTATTTAGTTAAAAGTATTACACGCTCTTTAAAAAAATGTTTCAAGTATTTTCAAACGTGTAATATTTTTTCTCAGCTGGACGCTACAGCTCAATAATGCTGTTTCCTCAGCTCGTAATTTAAGTAATTATGATTTTGCATGCAAGTATGCAACTTCACCTGCCGTGGTTCAACCTGAAGGAGTGTAATAGACACACATAATATAAAAGCTTTATGTGTTATGTTATGCGCTCTCATCATCATCTTCCTTCGTTTCTCGGGTTTCCCTTCTAATTGCACAGGTTGGACAAGCTAAATGACTTGCTTCTTTAATTTTTTCTATGCCTGTCCAAAATCCTAAATAGATGGTTAGTTCTTGAGGTTTACTCACTCATAGTTCTTCTTCTTTTCAAATATCACAACGTAACACAGTCAGCACGATAATTACTGTTGGGATATTGAGACTTGAGAGACGCAGACGCTTTGAAGAAAAGGAAGAAGGGGGTTGCTAAATGCTGTGACGTGCTAAATAGCCAATATCTTTGTTTGCAGAGATGTTATTATCGCTATGATTTGGTGTAAAAAAATTAAGCATTTCAATTTTTTCTAAAAACTTTCGAGGAAATTACTTGAAAATTGTTTTCACGAGCTTCATATACATCATTCACTGTACGTATGCACTTTAACCAGGTATATGTGAGCGTGATATTTTATCCGCTATTCTTGTCAGTTTACTTTTTTAACAAGAATGTCAAAAATATGCAGTTTTTATACTCGTTGTCTCATCTTTACATTTTGATTGCCACCATGCAATTTCTACATGTTGATCTCACATCATCGTTAATTGCTCAGCTGAGTCAAACATATCACAATAAACTACATTTAGGGAGATGTTATCAATGCCGTAACCCGTGACCATTGACTTTTTAATGAGCAACGTGGATCACGTTACGTGGTCATTATTTTCTTTGGATTCGAGTTTTGTAAATACAGTAGATGACTGTCGTAATTGTGTGGCTCTGATTTAGCTCAGATCAGAAATTTAGCCGCACTTAAAGAATCAATGGAGAAATGAGAATTCGAAAATTCAAGCCATTTAAATTTTATCTTGCCACCAGAGATGTGATGGACACGTGTAGCATTTGATGTGCGTATGGGCATTACATATTTACATAAGAAGTGGAAAGGAAATCCTGTATTACCGTCTAGAAAAGTAAAAATTAATGATTTTAGTGTTTTTGATGACGCGGTGATCAAACGACTAGGATATACCCATCCGTAGTATGCTTATTTAGAAAAATAGTTTACTTTAGGACTTTCTAATCACTGTTTTGCGCGGGTATTATGTAGTAAACTAATGATAAAGAGTAGGGGAAAAATCAAAATTATTTTCTGACAAAATGATACAAGTTTAAAAAATTCTAAATAGCATATGCTTTGCGGGCACATTTCACCTTAGAATTACAATCAGCACTATTGAATTCTAAAAATATTAGTTTGTACTATGTAAATTAGCAGATTAGAAATATCCGTAAACTTTAATTTAACTTCAGCGCTAACAGGATGACACAAAAAGGGTTTCCTCCTTAAATTACAAAAAAAAACTGTTTAATGATTTCTCCTTTTGTGTCCAGTCCACCTAATAATGATGATGACTAGCCAGTCCATTTCACAGGATGAATTTGGAGAAAATGTAATAAAAATTTGAAACGAGGAGTCGTAATAGCATCCTTATTTAATGGACAGCTTAAAGTGGTATGTGCACGGACATACATATTATGAAACAGGTAAAAGATGATCTGTTAGTGGAAAAGCGATGTGTAGTCAAAGCCAAAGGTAGCAAGAGTAACAGCTATAAAAAGCTAAACTTGTTAATCCCAAGCACTTTTACGAGCTTTTCAGGTAAACTCATCATCATTCTTCTTGTATGCGGCATATAAAATTGTGTGCTCAGGACTATTTTTTTTGTCGCTGTGCCACGAGGGATAATAAGTCAAGATCCTAATAAGGATGAAAAAACATGAGTACACTTTTCAAAAGATGAAAGAGGCTTCTGAAGATGATGATACTACCCATCCTCTTATCTTAAGTATAACAAAGTGTTCAACAGTTCGTTGTACACATAAGACTATGCAATCATTTTAGGGATGATGATTTGATAAAGGCGAATGAAACAAGACAAGAAGTAATTCACATCCCTTTATTACAAACGTAGCAAAAACTCTACTGGGCATCCTATCCCTCTATTAAACAAGAAAATAAGACACGTAACAAGACTGTGTGTGATGTGAAGTGCTAAAAACTCTGTCCCGTCTCTCGTTTCAATTTGTCATTTTTAGAGTTTTCATAACTGAAACCGTGTTCAATCGTCAATAATAAAGCTATCGTTGCTGAACGTTCAGTTTTACTTACATAATATCTCATAGATGAGCATTAATATTCGTTTGATGAATTTTTTTCACATACTGACACAGCTTGCGTGAGGAACACCAAAAATACTAGTCAACAGTATAGTATTATTATGCAATAGACTTTTTTAAATTATCATCAAGCAAAGATGTTCCTACAACTCAGCTCAGAGTAATGGCATAATGTTATGAGTTTAAATGTAATTGCCAGACTGTCAAAACTATTTTTTACATAAAACAAAAAAGTGACGGCCATACTCAGTTTTTAGTTTTGAACCTCGGCATAGTTTAAATCAAATTGAGCAACAGGCGGGGTTTAGGTGGGTGTATTATTTAGAGCGGCCAGTTATACCAACAAGCATGTTACTGATAGTTGGATTTATCAAGGTATAGAAATAATAATGTAATACACATTGCTCCAAGTCAAAAGATGAGGTGATTAACAAGTATATTATTACAGCATGAAATTGTCATATCCTAAGAAACTCGTCCTTTCCGTCACAATGCATTATTACCACCATTCTCCTCCTAGTATCCAATAAACGGCCTAACGAACCATGCCATGTCATGTGGTAAACTTCTGCCACAAAGACATTTGTTTGATGTCGGTCAGTCAAGCTTTTATATGAGAGATATAAGTTTTAAGAAAAAGGGTACCTCTCGTATATTAGTATTAGAGAGCATAAATATAAGTACATATCTAATATGTATCATCCTTCATCCTTTTGGTTGTATTCTCGTACATCTAATAAACATTTAACAATAAAAGTCTTTTGTTACAACGTGAGCCCAACAATAATTGAGAAATAGATACTCAAGACTCAAAACCTATCCACGTTGGCTTTTTCGTTTTATATTCTGGGCAAAAATGATGACTTATTTTTCTTCATCAACAACCAAACAAGATGGATACTTTGCT
This sequence comes from Orchesella villosa, assembly GCA_036850725.1. Classification (NCBI taxonomy): domain Eukaryota; kingdom Metazoa; phylum Arthropoda; class Collembola; order Entomobryomorpha; family Orchesellidae; genus Orchesella; species Orchesella villosa. The sequence goes on along the minus strand of JAANSM010000634.1, from coordinate 1,810 downwards.
GAAGGGATGGATGCTGGTATTGTGTGGCGTGGAGATGGGGACAGTCGCTTTGGTCAATGAACATTACTAAAAATGATGACTTATTTTTCTTCATCAACAACCAAACAAGATGGATACTTTGCTGAAGGGATGGATGCTGGTATTGTGTGGCGTGGAGATGGGGACAGTCGCTTTGGTCAATGAACATCACATCGGGTCAAAGAGCTTTTGTACTCACCTGTAAATCACTTTTTTCCCTTGACGAACACATCATAAATAGATTTAAGAATGTCTAGTGGGTAAGTCAAGTTTGGAATTTTACCTGTCCCAAACATTATGTCTGTATGCTATCAGTGACTTGTGTTTATGATTGTAGTATAATGATGATTATTATGATGCTTTTAGTCAAGTCGTTTTGTATACATATTTAAGTACTACAATTTTTGTGTAGCTCAATTTGAGAGAAGCGATATGATGAGGATGATATGTGGTCCAGTATCTTGACACATGTGGGAAGGAAGAAGAATCATGAAACGAAGTATCTTTTTGTGCCCTTTTTTGCTTTGTGACAAGTTTTAAATGAGACATTTCCCCTTTTAAACAAGGTTAAGTGAGCGCAGAGCACACAACTGTGACGGTTTTATGTGTGACAGGTGAAGGGTAGTAAAAGTCATTGGAAAAATAAAAATTAGGTTGAGTAGTTAGTGGTCGTGTTCAAGATAAGGTAACAAACATTGTTGCGTTTGGAAAAGGGAAGTTGTAAATTTTATTCCTTTCTTTTCAAAGATGAGTTATCTAAAAATTATTTGTAAATTGATTGCGATGGCTAATTTTAGAGGCTCAATGATTACTTTATTAATGCTTGCTGGAAAAAATAATTCAAGTTACATCCGCCTCCTCAATAGATTGGATATAGTTGTTTAGGATAGTCATCCCGAATCCCGATAAGCTTCAACAAGGAGCGACTAAACCAAAGCCTAGTATGTGTTTTGGTGATACAATTTTATGATTTAGAACATTTTTTGAGGGTAGAAACAGGAGTAGCATAACTTGTTCTGATACGGTATAAAACAAATAATTGCGTTCCTCCTTTGACAAGCGTGACAAAGAGCATGGGGAATTTTGGACGCGGTCCCTTTTTCCAAAGGGATATTTTATAACTCCCATATCGTTTTCCAGTATTATCGGAAGCATACTTATCTCCAACACAAATGAAGTTATGCGGTCTGCCACCGTCAATAATTGCTCGTTGTCCCTTGTGCGTTGAGGGAAAGGCGAAGATGGGCCGCGGCCACAATTTCTGATGCTCTACTACAAGTTGAGCTCATAACAATATAATATATCTCTCCTCCTCTGGGGATGCCTCTTCAATAATCCACTACATACGGATTGACAATACTATACAAAAGGGATTATGATGAAAACGGTTGATTTCATTTCGTTTCATCGGCTTAAATAATCATAATATGTGTGTGGGGGCATAAGAATGGAATGGGATTCACCGTGTTATCCTTTTTTGCTTTTTGGCTTTTAAATACGATATGATATGTGTGCTTTTGCCTTGTTAGCTATTCGGCATGCATGAAAAATATATATATTTATATTCATTTCCTTCTGTGGTGGCTTGCCTTCGTCTGGGCAAGTACCTGGTTGTGTGGCGTTTTTTGCTTTTCACTCAAATACTCTCTCGCATGCCTGCCCGCTTCCAAATAACGTCATGTCAATATTTTTTCTCCTTCTCAAGTGGTTTTATTCAGCTGTACACTAATGTTATTGTTGACACCATCGTACAAATGCTCTAACCAAACTGTCCCAACCACACAAAACGTAA
>JAANSM010000633.1:0-25482 GCA_036850725.1 Orchesella villosa | reverse complement strand
GAAACTTTGCCTCGAGTTTCCATAAATTAAAGCTCATCCGACAAATCAAACCACCACCAAAATGATCAGCATGAAATTTCCTTTCCACTGACGTCATCACTCGATATGATCGGACAGGAGTCACATCTGGGATACATTTTTCCAATCCGGATTTCGCGTAGTATGCAAGTAATGTGATGTATGGCTGGTTACAAATCTGTAGTCAGATGCAAATCTATTGACCGGTCGAATTCCAAGGTAAGAGTAGAATTCAAATAGGATGTTAAGCTTTGCGACACTTATGATTCAACAGATTCTATAGCTAAACGCGCTGGTGTATGGTGACAGGCATTATTAGTACCCTTGGCATATACAGTATCATGCGCAATATGGCAATAGATTATTCCGTACTTCTTTGGCAATTTATGGAGTATGTCTAGAATATTTTTCCAACAAATGGATAATATTAGATTTTATCAGACCACAAGTGTGCTACTATATAGTGCTTAGTTCGACTTTCGACCAAGTTTACACTCTTCTCCTTGTGGGAAGTCAACTCCACTGTATTGACGTACTTAAGGATTATTATTACCCAATCATAAAAAAGCTGAAATGCCCATTAAATGAAAAAAAGTCATCAACCATTGTTTTTATCGTTTGCTAAGCCGTAAAAGATTGAAAACGGGGAAAAATTTTTATATTCCACACAATTCTCACTAATATCGATACACCCAAGACCCAATACCTAAACGTACGGAATTGAGATGTATGATGTGAATGCGAATTATTTGCAGCATTTTATTCCTCAATAGCTTACACAGGGAAAAGGAAACAGGAACAAGAACAACAAACAAAGCTATAAGCTGAGCTCAAGGTAAAATCAGTGAAGGAGAAAGCTCACGTCTCCATTTGCCCTTGAAGGTAATAATCCCGAGTTGGTATGCAAAAAGCGTTCGCTGCTACCTGGAGAATTTCCTACCATATGCGACTTCAAGCTGCTGGGAAAATGGAAGTGCCTTTGGCTCTCCTGCTTTTAGGAAAATACTCATAAAGCACACAGACTTTTTTGGGCATATTCGGGTCATGTTCGTATCGTCCCGTGAACGCTTCCTCCATATGTGTTCCATTCCTTTCGTATATTCGTTTTTACTTTCCCATTTTCACCACAACAGCGGAAGGGGCTTATAGTCAAGTTCCACTGTATATCTCGGTAATGGACATCCTGCGAAAGTGTTTTATGTAAACCACAGGAAAACATATTGGGTACTGGAGCATATATCTGTAGTAGCCTGTTGATTTTTTTTATATTTAGTTTTATCATCTTGATCGGTTTCAGCCACATATGCGAAATAATTCGTTCCTCACAGTGTACTGCATGGTGAGGTTTAGAAAAAGTTTACATTTATTTTTTGGCTTCTAGGTTTTAAAATAATTAGACCAGAAGTTATAGGGTTTATAGAATAACTCACTATGACGGACACTGAAAGGCTGATCAAGAGCCCTGAAAACTATTCCTCACTTGCAACTGCTGAGGAGACACAGGCGGAGGAAGAGGAGGCTGATGACTTGAAGCCGAGGAGGTTGGGTTTTCAGACAATATTTCCTTTAAATTAACTTGAAATAGGGAAAAATTACAAATGATTTTGGGACGTTTTGCAGACCATTCTATAGACGCCTACTCTACTATAATCCGTGCTCCTACTATTTACCTCGAAGATATGGTGTGGCTACGCTTGCATTTTTGGGATTTTGCAATGTGTACGCACTCCGGGTCAACTTATCCGTTGCAATCGTGGCCATGTCTGCTACTGATGAATTTGACTGGGATTCCAAAACGCAAGGGCTGCTCCTCTCCACATTCTTCTATGGGTATATCGTTACTCAGATTCCTGGAGGATGGCTTGCAAATCGATTTGGGGGCAAGAAGGTTTTTGGATACGGAATGCTGACAACGTCTATTCTGGCAATTTTTACTCCCGTGTTGACTCGGCTTGGTGGAACACCTGTGTTGATTGCGATTAGGATCGCTCAGGGATTGGCTGAGGTGGGTACAAAGTCGAATTAGCAATTTATCCAACTTATGAGGTAAAATTTACTCGAAAAACTTAATTGTGTTTGTTTATTGTATTTAGGGTGTAGTTTTTCCTGCTATTCATGGTTTGTGGTCACATTGGTTAGTTAAATAACTTGTTAATTAATTAATTTTTAATTTTTATTATTAATAATAATAATCTAAAATAATTAATATAAAAGGTCTCCAGTGCATGAGCGCTCGCGGTTAGCGACCATTGCGTTTTCTGGATCGTATGTTGGAACTGTCATTTCTCTCGTGGTAAGTGGTTTTCTTGCACAGCATCTTGGGTGGCCAAGCATCTTCTACACTTTTGGAGTGATTGCATTCCTCTGGACTATACTATGGCTTACAAACGTGGGAGAAACTCCGGCTGAAGATAAACGGATTTCGGAAGAGGAACTCAACTATATTGTCACCAGCATTGGGAAACCGACAGTGGTACGTTATTAAAAAATGCATTTCTATAAGTACTTTGTGAGAATTTGTCAAAACATTTAAATTATTGATTTTAGAAACCTGCACCATGGCTAAAAATACTCACCTCGCTTCCAGTATGGGCGATCAACATTGCGCGTTAGTAGAGATTCTTATATGATCCCGATAGCGCTAATTTAGATATTATAATTCACAATTTAAAATTATTTTGAATGTTATAGACTTTGCTGAAAACTGGGGCTTCTACACTATGCTGACATTCTTACCAAAATTCATGAAGGGTACAATGGAGTTCAAATATTCTCGAACAAAATGTTTTTGAGGGTATCTAACAGCCTTTTTCTATTTTCAGACATGTTCGACATGAAATTGTCACAGGCAGGATTGATTTCGGCTCTTCCATACATGTTTATGGCATTGGTGGTGCAGTTTGCAGGATTTCTTGCTGATTACTTCCGGTCTGCGTATATGAGCACTACAGCGGTTCGAAAACTGTTTACTTGTGGAGCGTTTCTAAGTCAGACCATCTTTATGTTGGGTGCCGCGTATGTAAGTACACCTGGGTGGGCTATTGCGTGCATCACACTTTCCGTTGGACTTGGAGGATTTGCTTGGGCTGGTTTTAGTGAGTTTTACTGTGCAATGTAATTTTAAATTCTACTTGAACTATGATAATGATTGGTTAATCAAAACTGATTCCTTGATTAGGTGTGAACCATCTGGACTTGGCTCCACAGTACGCTAGTGTGCTCATGGGACTCTCAAACACGTTCGCTACCATTCCTGGAATGGTTAGCCCAACGCTTGCTGGAAAAATGCTACAGAATGGGGTAAGTTGAGCAACTAAAAATTGCAAGTGTTAATGCCACACGGACTTGATTAATAAACATTACAAAATGTTTGCAGACAATTGACGAGTGGCGTGAGGTATTTAGCGTGTCATCAACCATCTACGTGATTGGGGCTGTCGCTTATGGTCTCTTAGCTTCTGGAGAAACTCAGCGGTGGGCAGAGTCACCCTCTACCGTTGATCTTACTGGAGCTACTGACTCTGATTAATCGGTTTGGTCGAATAGGGGGCTCGGAAGCATTGCATATTTCGTTTTTATATTCATTTGCTGTGTTAACTTTCAAAGTATGAATGAGTTTACTTTCGAAGACAATTCAATTGGGACGTGCAATATCTCGTATGATTGAGATTGAGTTGAATGAACAACTGGGTAGCTTCATTCCTTCCTATATAACTTTTCAGTTAGGCTGGTGGAGGATTGTAATCATACTAATTATCTGGAAAGGTTTGCGCATGGCGTATAGAGGCAGCTGGGGAACGAGTGATTATAATTTGAAATTATTACATTTTAAGCCATATGATAAAACTGCTTTAAGTTGGCCATATTTTTAAGATTACTTGGCACAAACCAAACGAGTGAAATTGATTTTTGCACAAACTCATAATTTTTTGAAAATTAAACTTGAAAAATGTACTAGAGATCATAACTATTACTCATATTATATTGTGAATCAAAACAATGTGGCACAAACTATATACGATTTAAATGTAAATTATATTGGAATTGGATGGACGAACAAAAACGCTTTTATCATGATTGTGCACATATCCGTAAGTATTCGGATGGAGGGTAACGATTTCAACATTATTGAACCTTATCAATCAATCAAATCAAAATAAGAAACTCGCACTATTTTTTTGTACCTGGACGAAAAATTCACCACATCCTTGTGCTTCTTAAATCGTGATTTAACTAAATCAACTTATGTTATTATTCGTTGTATGAATATTAAGTAAATATGTATAAATAAATATATTATCATGAGCTGGAATCAAACGTTGGGTTATTCTAAATAATTTCTTCAAAACAACTACAAAACTTACGAATTTTTAACAAAAAACGAAGTTTTATTAACGGAAAATACAATACAGTTTGAGTTAACGATAATTAGCGCTGATTGGAATCCATTCCCAAAACCCCTCCTCACTTCCTCACGCGTTTCCCCGCAGCTGAAGACTTAGCCCGTTTTACAATCTTTCTGTTAACCTTCCTCTGCTTCATAATTTTCCGTTTATTCATCCAAACCGGGTAGTTTCCGAACTGATCCTTCAATGTCCTCCTGCTGAAAACCCTTTCTGTCTTATCCACATTCATTGCCTCATCTTCCTCTAAATCCTCATCCTCAGCCGTCATTTCAAACTGGTCATCTTGATACTCATCCTTTCTCGATTTGCGGGATACTTCACGTTTACTACGTCTCACTACTGATGATGATGAGGGCTCTGAGGTGGATATGGGTGGAGGTGGAATTGTTTTTGGAACTGGATCTAAATAAATAAAGAAACGAATATCGCAGTTAAAATTTGAACTAATTTACTAATTTGAAGCATTTAATTTTGTAACTTTAACTTTTAATTTGTAACTTGATAATTAGTAGTAAGAAATGTTGCCAATTACCTAGTCCGGTCATTTGATAATCACCAGCCTTAACCAACATGGTTTTCAATCGATCCAATTCTTTTTCGCCATACCTCACCCTCTTTTCCGCACGCATCTTGCGCTTCCACTTGGAACGAAGACTTTTAGCCATTTTTAACTGAGATTTTAATTAATTTTAGTCAACTTTAAACTTTTGGTTTCAGCGAACGGATCCACCTTGCAAGAAGAGAGCCTTGAGAGTGCATTTAGCTTTGCACGTGTATACAGAAGTTTGAAATTGTTAGATTGGCGGGCAAAACTGGGGTTAAGTGCGATTCTGTCGTGAACATATTTAAATGACATGACGAGTCAGATGTTTCAGAACTTGTCAACGAAAATGGATTAAAACATTCAGGATTGACGGTGCGATATGGATTTTTCACAGTGATAAGTCATTTAATTAGAAGGTAATTTATTTTATTATGTGGGTAATTAAGTCGTTGATCATTATGCTTATAGTCATCACGTTTTTAACTTCCATTTCTAGGTTTTAAGATTAAAGATGCGACTACTGGAGAAAAGTTATGGGTTGATGATCTGTCGAGTGTTTCGAACCTACTCCACAGTTCCCGAACGTCCGGCTGCTAAACGAAAAGTTGTTGGGATACTTGGCGGTGGGATAACAGGCTTATCGGCAGCGTACTACCTTGTAAAACAATATGGAGATAAGGTACTACCGGTTGTGTTCGAGAAGTCTGAGCGGGTTGGAGGATGGGTGAAGACGGTGGTTACTGATAAAGGGTCGCGCTATGAAATTGGGCCAAGGAGTATTCAGACCGGCAGGGATACGGGGAATGAATACGTTGGATATGGTGCAGGATCTTGGGCTTCATAAAGATTTGTTGTATGTTGAGAAAACTCATCCTACTGCACAAAACAGATACATTTATTTGGGAGGGAAGCTTATCAGGTTACCGAATGATATCAAAGTTTTGTACAAGAAGACTGAGCCATTTAAAAGACCGTTGTTTTGGAGTGTTCTTAGGGATATTATCAGATTCAGGAAGGTGGGTGAAATGAGATGACGCTTCTAAGTTATAAAATGTCTTTTTTCAGATGCGTTTCGAACATTAACTATCTAAATCTTATTGTTGTAGAAAGGTACGGATGACTCTATTTACAACTTTGTAAATGCGCCGCTTTGGATTCGAGATAGCAGAATATTTGATTGACCCCCTTATCCGGGGGATCTGTGCCGGAGACGCTAGAGACATCTCGGTGAAATTCTTGATGAAAGATATGTTCGAACACGAGCAAAAATACGGATCTGTCGTCCTTGGTCATCTCTTATCCAGATTTGGTAAACAACCATGCACTTTATCTGAGGACGATAAGACGATTGGGTTTTCTGACGTCGCACTAGCATCCCTCTCAGGAAACTGGTCAATCTGGTCTCTGGAGCAGGGATTGGAGGCATTACCAAAGGCCCTAGAAGACTACTTAGTGAACAAAAATAATGTACAAGTTCTGAAATCTGTAAATGTAGATAGAATGCGTTTTTCAAGAGATCTAAAACAAGTAGACGTGACATATGAGATTTTAGGGGATGTCAAGAGGGCAGACACAATAACTTGTGACCATATTATAAGCTGCATCCCTTCCACAGCACTAGCCCGCTTGTTAAGGCAAACCAAACCAAGCCATCCAGATTTATGGAAAGTTTTTTGCAATATTGAAAGCGAGAGTTTGCAGGTCACCGGGCTCACGTATACTGAAAGTGAAGTTATGAACGATGCATTTGGGTTTCTCGTGCCCAGTTGTGAGCTAGAGCGTGGATGGGTTGCTTGGAATTGTTTTTGATTCCAATGTTTTCCCTCAAGAGCAGAACACTGTGATAAGTGTTATGAGTAAACCTGGATTAGGAATAAATGAGATTAAAGGACTAGTTTCGAAAACATTGGGGATTCATAGAGAGCCTCATGATTATCTTATACATGAGAATCCAGAGTGTATACCGCAGTATACTGTTGGACATTATGAGAAAGTTCAGGCGTTGAGAAATTATATAATATATGCAAAACTGCCTCTTTCTATTGCTGGAGCTTCTTATGATGGCGTCAGCGTTAATGACTGCATTTATAGTGCGAGACAGATTGCAAACAATATTGTTAATTTTAAATTGGACTTTCAAAATTCGTGACTCTAATAAGCCTTAATAAACGTAGTTGTAACAGTCGCTTTATTTTGAATAAATTAGTTTATTTAAGAAAACAAAACATTTGGTGTGTCTCATTTCTCACATCTCATTGGAAATATTTTTTTGAAACGAGAAACAACGCTTGTTTAAGCGTTTCTTGAGCTTGAGATACGGGTTTACAAGGTTTCTGTTCTAGATTGTCATAAAATTGGAGTGCCTGGATTGCTTTTGGTATTGCTTCTTCTGGCTTGTTGTTGAGTAGCAGGGAAGTTGAGTCATCCAGCTTATCGAGTTCGGAACTATATGCTTTGCATTTTGCACACTTTTTGGCGTTTTTACAGTTGCAATTTGGTTTATCATCTAGTTCATGTATCATCGGCCAGTTTCCAACACAAGCTTCACAGCTACAATCAAAATTGTACGTTGATGAGAGGAACTTGTTCCGAGTGATTTTATCCGTTAATGCAAAGTGCTCTCCGTAATTGTCTTGAACCTCTTCCCCGGGTTTGATTATCTTGATGCTAATAACTGCAGTTTTTCCGTTGGCCAACGTTACTCTCACAACGTTCGGGCTGCATGAGTGGTTGATCAAGGAGAGCAACGCAAACGCTCCTGCTCCAACCTCTTCGTAGGTTGCTGAACGTATATCGTCTTCAGTTGGAGATCTGCTGCATTCTAGTTTATAAAGTGAGTGTGCATTGCAAGGTAAGTTCATTTGGTGGAGGAACAGTAGCGTTGATAAGAGGACCTTTGCACGAGGAACCTCTCCGTGTTGCATGCTGCTGTTGAAATACGTTGATTTCTGTTCTAGAATATTTGCTAAAACCATAGCATGTGAAACATAATTGAACATTTCTTTATTTGTTAAGATCTCATTGTGGTAGATAAGCTTGTTGATTGCTTCATATGCATTGGAGTCATAAATTCCATTTGTGAAGCCTGGTAACTCTGAGCTGTTCGTTGGACTTAAAGTAATCTTCCAACGTGGATGGATTTAATTTGAGAACTATAGACAGACTCAAGTACACCGTTCTCGTCATGTTAAGTTCGAAAAGCAGTTCCGAGCATTCGCATTCGTGTTTGTGCTGATTTGAGTTCATTTTCTGGCATTCCGGTGAGCAGTAGATGAACTGGAATGATTGATGATAACAACAGAAACAATGATAAGGAATTATGACAAATGATAAAACTAATTTGGTGACAGCCGACATGCAGGTTACTTACAAACACGCATTTTTCGCATGGAATTCCCCCACCATGCAAGTCCTTCACGCAGTAGTTGCAGTGCTTCAGCTCAAAATCATACGTTTTAAGCAAAATGTGGGCGAATGGCCGTTCCACAATTATCGTTTGACCTGGAGGTATAGGTTCGTTGCTGGAGTTGCACACGTGCCTCCCTCGTTCGCTATCATTCTTTATGCCAACCACAGGGCTTGCTGAAGGGACGGCTGTGTTTCGAACTGGGACTGTGAAAAACTCTTGCATAGACTTAATGTCCTCTTCTGGTTTTAAGAACCCTTTCACTTTACATTTCCTTTCTTGTATGCGCTGCTTGATTTTTAGATCATCTGGCTCTGTCCAGGTTGATGAGATTCGTTCGAAATGCGCTATGTCGTTGTTGCATAAATCATACTGCTTGGATTCAAGGAAGCAAGCCGATCTGTACAAAGTACAAACCCATTGCTTACAAAGTACATTATTGAATTTGTGAATAAAATGATACATAAAACTATCGCGTGTGACTATAAACGTTCGGAAATTCACCTGTTTGAGTACGCAAGCGCTTCGCATTTTTGCATCTTTTGGTGCGTAGCAGAGGGCTAAAGTGTAGCAGCGTAATGCGAGATTCAGGTTTTTCAATTTGTAGAATTCATTGCCTTTTGTTCGAAATGCTTCTGATATTGATGCATTCTTCTGCACGAGATTATGCGTTTGGGTAAGTTCGGAAGAACCTTAAAAATGGAAAACGGATATATACACGGATGTATGAAAAGAATATGACTCGTGATGCACTTACTTTACAAGTTAATGATAAATTTTATAATTTATGGGGTGATTACTTTGTGCCACGATGTTGTCAAGCTTTTCTCTGTGATCGCGACTAAACACCTCTATTCTTTGGAGATTATCGGGTATGGAGTGCAGCTGGGTTGTTTGGGAATTCAGGAAATTGTTTAGGGCTTTGAACAACGAAGTAACGTTTTTCTTGGGTTTTTGGTGCACTAACGAGTTTAAGAACTCATTACTTATCTCCGTTTTCTTCGTCATTTTACTGAACAACTACTAAATTCGTGACAGGGGGAGGTATATTTTCGAACTTATTTTAAGTATGTAACTCACTCGCAATCAGTGCAGAGTGATGTTGTTTTGGTGCTTGTTTGCCGCGTGCATGAATAACTGCAGTGTGGGGTGTAGCGCATACCGCGGAGGTGGTTTTACGCATATCTAACAAATGCTTGGCGCATGTACTTCCGAACTTTCTTGAAGGTTTACTTTAATTTTATCATTTCCATTCGCTAGTGGTCCAATGACGTCATGTTGATCATAATATAACTAAAGTTGATAATTTCATGATGCCCCAGTTTATCCACAAACGACCTTTTCTTAGTAAAATTCTAATCTGCATAAATCATTCTTGGAAACAAGAAGGAACACTTTTCTTTTACTCATATTTTTGGATAGTGGGTTGCAGCTCGCTGCAATGCAACCCTCAAAATCGTTTTATCTCCAATCTTTCACAATCAACGGTACTTTTGACTTTGTTCTCTGTACTTCTGCATAAAATGACTGATAGCAGAGATAGCGATATTAGATATGAAAATCTCACACACATGAAATTCCTTATGCATGAATTTCATTCTATTACAACTTAAGGTACAAGAAGACGACCAAAAATGCATGACGTTTTTTGACAGTCTTTGTTAATAACTTAGGATAGGATATATTCCATTCGATCTTCCTTCCTACTTAGTTCCTCCATATCCATCCATTTCCAGTCCAGTTTTAAGGAAGAGAGTAGATACTGTACCAAATACCAAAAGTACATAAATCTTACGTACCGGTTATGGTTATTGGTCCTAAGGTATATCCGCTGCTCATACTCTATGGGATAAATTTAGTTGAGCGAGAGAGGAGGAGAATACTGTTGCTTTATATTTGAAAGAAAGGATATTTTTTATGTATATCCATATATATATCCATATCCCTTCCATAGTTCCATGATTATATACCTACTTTCAACTTTTCACGTCAGATTTTTGTTCGTTCGTTCGTTTGCGGAATTGTTGAATAATATGTATACTCCATTCCATCCATACTTTTAACACTTTACTCGTTCCGTCCGATCCCATTCTTGTAACTCTTCTGATATTTTAGACACGGAGAATATTTCTGGCCTGATATATGTACCTTTTTATATTGTGATTGTGATTCAGTGAGAAGAGTATCAAGTATTATATGAAGGCTGCTGTGTTTTTTAACATTTGCACACGCCAATAATAAGCATTTCTCTTAGGATATCGTACTTTCTGGTGGTGGCTCTCTCTCATTTCAGTCAGTGTATTTTCTATATTTTTGCCATCTCATCATAGTACATTGTGTGCATTTTGTAGACTGCCAAAACTTATACTTTTGAGATATAGTTTCTCTCGATGGAGCAGGAGCCGACTACTACTACTCAACAGCCTAATACCAATACGTTACCTGACAAGCAAGTTACTTTAGCAGCTCAACAACCAGCACCAACTACCAATACCAATACTTACTACTCAGGAGGAAAGTATTAGTAGCCAAGTCAGTTTTAAAAATCATCAGCATCATCATCTCAATCAGGTTCAACGGAACGTTGGAGGAGTCCAGGAGGATAAAGAGGTGAGTTTTTTTATTTCAATTTGGTTTTGGTAGTTTATAGTTTTTCTTTAAAAAAAATCAACTTGATTCTATTCTTATCACGTAATATAGTTTGACAGGTTAGGATGTTGGAGGTCTTGTAGTTTTGGATTTGAGTTTGAGCTTGAAAAAAGGATATTAGACAAGATTTGACTTTGTTAATTGGATTATGGGTAATTAATTGGTTTGCTGTCAAATGAGTTGCGTCTGAATATGGTGCCGGTAATTAGTCAAGGGGAAATGCCAACGTTTCCGAACGTTTTGGGTATTGTGTGAGTGGTGAGGGTGATGAATCGAATGCATGCGTCACTCATTTCACATTTGGGATAGTGATAGATTCAGGTACTATAAAGTGATTTTGTCGCCATAGTCAGCTGGGAGAATTGGGAGTTGTTAATTTGGGATCTAATCCAATAATTTAAAGAGTTCTTAGATTTATGATAAATGAAAGTGGTCAAAAGTTGAAAGTGCATTCTCATCAAAAAGCATTCAGTTAGCATTCGTGCATGAATGAGACAATTTTGAATTAGGAGTTGCTTTTCTCTCTATTTCCAAATCTAAAGGTAGTATTTTTTAATAATTATAATTTTTTTTGTAAAATTAATCCAGTTTGTTTGGCTTTTGACATTAGAAGAAGGGGGTTTGACGGAAACAAAAATATTAGCTGCCTAAATTCCAGTGTCCAGGTTTCACCAGTCAGTCAGCAGTAGTAGTGTGAGCTCTACATTCGCACCGATGGTACAGTAGTTTTCAGCACAATCGCTTATCTAATTTTGTTAAGGATGCAGTTTTAATGGTCGTCAAGTAGACGTTATTCAAATGTTTAAGGAACGTTTAAGGTGTGCATTTACTGGAAGGAACTGAAAAATTCGGATGGTTTTTTTTGTAGATGGTAGATTGTGAAACTATTCTACATTCATATTCAGTTCCTTTAAACTCTTTCCCATCTCTATTATACACTTTGCATTTCTGCGTCATTGATCCGTAATTGATAAAATGATACAGAATTTTCATTGCCGTTAAAATCCCAGTAGTAATTTCATCATTCATTACGTACATAAGTTGTTAGCATCAATTAGTTAGTCAATAGTTAATTTCAAGCAACCAGTAAGTTCAAAGTTAGAAGGGACTATGGAAGTTGATAGTGATAGTGATCATGAAATGGACATTAGTGAGAGTAGAGAATCTATGGTGATCTCCGAGTCTGTGTCCATGTCCAACATTCACATAGATATGGATATGGAAGTGGATCAGGAGGTAATCTACAAATGATGACAATTTAGCTAAAAAATGTAATCTAATTGTGTGGTTTTTAGAACTTGATTGAAGAGAGCTCGAGGCGGACGGACTACTCGTTGTCGGATTCCCCCCACCAGGCGCCTACTCCCCGATCCCCCCCTCGACCAACTTCATTGCAATCAAATTCCATGTCAACAGCTGAACACTCTCGCGTTTCTCCTGCAGCAGCAGCAGCGGTCTCATCAACAGTCAGTTCACCTCCGAGTAAAAAACCAAGGTTGTTAAGCCAGACACCCCCAGGAACAGCGGCAGCAGCGGGAGGAACGTGTTCTTCGAATAACTCAACAGCTGGAGTCATACATTCGTCAAACGCTTCTAACGGAAACTCTAATAACAACATGTCTGGTAATTTACCACAAGAAAATGGAACCAATATTGATGAAGGCTTGTACTCCAGGCAACTATATGTGCTTGGTAAGGATGCCATGACACGCATGGCCGCGTCCAACATCCTCATTTCAGGGGTTGGAGGACTTGGAGTTGAGGTGGCGAAGAATGTTATTCTTGGTGGTGTCCGGTCTGTCACTCTACAAGATACTAAGAACACAACTTGGTCAGACCTCACGTCTCAATTCTACTTGAAAAAGTCTGATTTGGGAAAAAATCGAGCGGCTGCCTCTTTGCAACAACTCAGTGAACTGAATCCGTACGTCAGCGTTCATGTCACCAGCGACCCTCTTTCTATAGAATATTTGAGCGAGAACCGATTCAAAGTCGTTGTGCTCACTGAAGGATCTGAACAGGTGGGTGGCGGTGCTGCCCTTGAGGCTTTGTTGGAGTTTTGTCACGAGTCTGGAATCTTTGTCGTTTTGGCTGAAACTAGAGGCTTGTTTTCTCGCGTCTTTTGCGATTTCGGGAAGGGCTTTGTCGTTGTTGATCCTAATGGAGAGAACCCCGTTAGCGCCATGATTGCCAGCGTCACCAAAGAGTCGAAAGGACTCGTTACTTGTTTGGATGACTCACGTCATGGTTTAGAGGATGGGGATTTTGTTACTTTTACGGAGGTTCAAGGAATGGAGGAACTTAACGGAATTACGCCGGTGCAGATTGAAGTCACTGGACCATACACATTTAGAATTCTTCAGGACACAACTGGTAAATTCTTTAGCCAGCAATGCATTCGTTTATACTTTTGTGCGTAAAATATCAATACGCTTTACTAATAATAATTTTTTAAACTTTATAGGCTACGCAGACTACATTCGTGGTGGTATCGTTACTCAGGTGAAGATGCCTAAAAAGATCGACTTCAAGTCATATAAGGAAACTCAGAAGGCTCCAGACTTCCTAATTACCGACTTTGCAAAAATGGAACGATCAGACACTCTAAATATTGCTTTTCAAGCTTTGGACACGTTTATTTCCCGAAACGGAACTCTACCGCGAGCATGGAGTGAGGAGGATGCATCAACAATCGTTGAGATTGCGGAAGAATTGGCTAAAGCGTGGGAAATGACGCTTGACTTGAAGATAACACGACTTTTCAGCTATATAGCGCGTGGACAAGTTTGTCCAATGAATGGACTGATTGGCGGAGTGGTTGCACAAGAAGTGATGAAGGCTTGTAGTGGCAAGTTCAACCCGATCTTTCAGTGGATGTTCTTTGATGCTGTTGAGTGCCTTTCTGATAACACGCTTGCTAACCTGGATGACCAAGGGAAGTTTAAAACTCCAGTGGATGAGGATTTATACTCGGCCGAAGAGTCTAGGTACGCAGCTCAGGTTGCTATCTTTGGAAAACAATTCCTGGACACCCTAGGAGATCTTAATTACTTTGTCGTTGGGGCTGGAGCTATCGGTACGAGCAGTTTCTGTGTAATTCATTTCTGTTGTCAACATAGTCATATTGTAGATACTAAAACGCTATGCAGCTCAGGTTGCTATCTTTGGAAAACAATTCCTGGACACCCTAGGAGATCTTAATTACTTTGTCGTTGGGGCTGGAGCTATCGGTACGAGCAGTTTCTGTGTAATTCATTTCTGTCGTCAACCGTATCGTATACTATACAGATGGATTGACTTAATTTTTGTGATAATATTGTAGATACTAAAACGTTAGTTATATTATTTCATATTTGCAGGTTGCGAGTTGCTAAAGAACTTTGCAATGTTGGGGCTTTCCAACCGAAACGGTAAACTATATGTTACCGATATGGACCTGATTGAACGTAGCAACCTGAACAGACAGTTCTTGTTCCGTCCAAAGGACGTTGGGCAAGCGAAGTCGAAAACTGCTGCAGCTGCAGTGCAAGACATGAATCCTTCTATTAATATTGAGTACCAAGAGCAGCGTGTGGGTCCAGAAACAGAACATATCTACACTGATGACTTTTTCAATAAACTTGATGGCGTGGCCAACGCATTAGACAACGTGGATGCCCGAATTTACATGGACAGGCGATGTGTATACTACAGAAAGCCTCTCCTAGAATCAGGAACATTGGGAACTAAAGGGAATACTCAGGTGGTAATACCCCACCTTACAGAGTCCTACGGCTCGTCGCAGGATCCTCCAGAAAAATCTATTCCTATTTGCACACTGAAGAATTTCCCTAATGCTATTGAGCACACACTCCAGTGGGCTCGTGACCTGTTTGAAGGGGTGTTCAAGCAGGCAGGAGAAAATGCTGCGCAGTATTTGAACGATCCATCGTTCGTCGACCGGACTCTAAGATTACCGGGATCTCAGCCTTTAGAAGTGCTGGAAAACGTGAGAAAAGCGGTGGTTGAAGAGAGACCTAAGGACTTTGCCGATTGTGTACGCTGGAGTAGATTGCTCTGGGCAGAGAACTTTCATAACCAGATTGAACAACTCTTGTTCAACTTCCCTCCAGACCAACTTACTTCCAGTGGAGCTCCATTTTGGTCCGGACCCAAGAGGTGCCCCAAGTCATTGGATTGGGGAGAAGAGCTAGCAAAAGAGTTTGTTTATTGCGCTGCTAATCTCAGAGCTGAAATGTATGGAATACCACAAAACAGGGATAGAGACTCCGTCATCGCCATTGCTGACGCTATTGAGGTAAAGGTTTTGGACATTTTAATTGATTTTGTCTTACTATTTATTTGGTGTAGGGCGTAGCGTAAGTAACTTGTGTGTAGTTTGTAAATCTGTGTATTTCTATTTAAGGTTCCGAAGTTTGTTCCCAGATCTGGAGTACGAATTGCAGTGAACGACGCTGAGGCTCAAGCGCAAATGGTTGGAAATGCTGATAGGAACAGGATTGAAGAACTCAAGAAACTCATTCCTCCAGCTGAGGATCTCAAGGCTTCCGTAAGGAAACCCACTGTTTATAATTTGTTGCGTAACAAATGGGTAGTTTACTCATAATTTTTTATTTGTGATTTCAGGGCCTGACTAACATCACTCCACTAGAGTTTGAAAAGGACGACGACAACAATCTCCATATAGACTTCATCGTAGCTGCGTCCAACTCTCGAGCAACCAACTACCAGATCCCTCCTGCGGACCGTCTCAAGTCTAAGTTGATTGCTGGCAAGATCATCCCAGCGATTGCCACCACCACATCTGTGGTATCAGGGCTCGTGTGCCTGGAGTTGTTGAAACTAGCCCAAGGGAAATCCGGTGATATAGAGGCGTTCAAAAACGGGTTCGTGAATCTAGCCATCCCGTTCTTCGGCTTCAGCGAGCCGATCACAGCGCCCAAGAATAAATACTATGAACATGAATGGACATTGTGGGACCGATTTGAGGTCGAAGGAGCTACCAATGGTGGGTCTGAAATGACGCTTCAACAATTTTTAGACTACTTCAAGAACGAAAAGAAGCTTGAGATCACCATGCTCAGTCAAGGCGTCTGTATGCTCTACTCCTTCTTCATGCAGAAGGATAAACGCGAAGAGCGACTTGCACTGCCTATGAGTGAAGTAAGTTGTATATGTTGTAATAATCAAACGCTTACTTATTACCGGCATCGTATTAAAAATGTTCGTTTTATTCTAGGTTGTTCGCCGAGTGAGCAAAAAGCGGCTCGAACCGCACGTGAAGGCCTTGGTTTTCGAACTCTGTTGTAATGATGACGAAGGTGAGGACGTGGAGGTGCCGTACGTCCGGTATTTGCTCCCAGATAATAGTATGCAACAGTAGTGATTAGAATAGTAAACCTTGATCCTGCTTTTTGGTAACCTAATCTCCAGGTAAAATGATAACAACACCACAACAATTTATGTAAGGTTTTTGTTTCTCTTAAATCCTTTTTGTGTACTTGGGATAAATACTACTAATAATAAATAAATAAAGAAATGCGCGAATTATCAAGTAAACTGCACAACACGATAAAATGTTTATTCACAATTTATGATCATAATCAATCAATTTAATCATTTTTACAATCTCAAAGCTATGGTTGTTGGATTGGATTGGCTGGGGCTAGTATTACATTATCATCATGTTATAGTTTTGAAAAATGAAAAGCTCAATGAATCTCAAAAGTTTTATTTTTTGATATGGTACAGCATATTTAACGGCTTGATTTGGTGCGTGGAAGAAAACGTTAAAATCGTGATGTACATTACAGAGATGATATGAACAGAAAATCGTGTGTTTATCATATATCACAGAATTAAAAAAGAAACATACAAAAATCGTGATACTGGCTTCATTCTTCAATCATCATCTTCATCATGATATGGATTACTTTATAATATGTATGTGTGAACGATTGAGTTATGATATAACATGTTTAAGAACAAACGTGGAACTTGATATGATGATTCTAATCGCTACTGTGCAAAATCCCGTTAGACGTGGTGGTAGTGCTGCCTCCGCTGAGCAACGTATTGGTTACCTCAGAGATGGACAGCAGAGGACTTCGGTCCTGTTTAGAGATGAGACCACTGAGGAGTGAGAGTGTGGAGCCACTGCTACTTGGGGTGGCAGCAAGGGTGGTGCTACTCCCGCCGCTTGGTGGTGCGGATGGTGGGGGTGGTGGTGGAGAGCTGTCATTGAGGGCGTTGGTGGGGAGGAGGCCACCAGATGAACGCTCGCTGGGTGGTGGGGTGCCTGAAGGTGCACTCCCGAGTAGGTATCGGGGTGGGGAACCATTGCTGCTGCTGACGGCGACGAGCGAGCTACTCGAACTGCTGATGAGGGGGTAGAGCTGCGAATTAGGGGAAATCAGTTAGGTTTTAATGTGCACAAAAGTGCTTGTGATATATGGCAAGCGAATAAGTATTTCCGAAGAACATAACACCAGGCTCAAATGATAAGGTTAACGATTATACGAGGTGGTTGGGTGTGCTAACTAAAAAAGAATGCAACGTAAAACTCACTGGCAATGTGAAGGCGTGGGTTGTTGAAGCAACGTGTTGGTTGTTGAAATACTATTACTATGCGTTGCAGCAGGATTCCATACCTCCGGAGGTTCAGAGTAACTAGTTTCTACCGCACCTACGACCCCCGTTAAACTCTTGAGCGGGTCCAGGATCGAGTATTTCTTTTCTGCACTACTACCTCGATTGTTGTTATTGTGGTGAGCCCACATCAGCACAGTTTGACGGGGGATTTGCGAGCTCGGGATTGAGGAGTCAGACCCATTCGTGTAAATGTACTCGGATTTTATTTCTAGTGGTTTATCCTTGCTCGTCGTTGTTGGAGCGTAGGGTTTGTACTCAATCCCATTCTGATTTTCATATGTCGTCCCCCAGTTTGTGTACTCGGGGTAGTACCTATAATTAAATAGAGAGTCCTGGAGGTACCTGTTCTCGTAGTAGTAGTTGTTTGATGGGTACTCCGTGGCGTAGTTGTTGTACAACTTCACCACAATAACAACAATCGAGGTAGTACCTATAATTAAATAGAGAGTCCTGGAGGTACCTGTTCTCGTAGTAGTAGTTGTTTGATGGGTACTCCGTGGCGTAGTTGTTGTACAGCATGCTATTATACGGTTGGGTGGACCCTGCAACCGCTGCTGAGTAGCTTACTGCCGCAGCAGCTGCTGCTGCAGCCGCCGCCGCTGCCGCGTGATGGTGATGAGGAGGAGGGTGGAGTAACGTACTTGGCTGTTGCTCCAACTGTGGGGCTGGGGGAGGCAACGAATCCGTAGTATTCTGGGGGTGGAGCATGATGGAGAATCGGGGGTATTGAGGCTTGTTGCTGAGGTGGTGGTTGTGCTACCGGCTGCTGCGCCGCTACCTTCCGCTTGGACCTGATAATCGTGGGGTTAATTAAAATTGGTTAATGAGTATAAGCGTTATTTTCGTAATGTGTAGCTTGCTAAGCGATTCAAGCCCTTGAATACTTGACCGTCACCTGCAAGATGCAAGAAAATCCCTAAGTTGAGTTTTATACTTGCGAGTTTTTGTCGAGGGTGTTGGCGTGCCACCCGATGACCCGTTTGATGCACTGTTATGCGTATGGTTTGGCGGGGTTGACGCATTTATTGTTGAACTGTCCTGGTCGGAAAAATACGAGTTGGTCAGCCCGGCGTCTAGGAACAGGTAGTAAAGTAAAAGAAATCAATTTAGGAAAACCAGTATTTTTCTTCTCCAGCAGCCGAATGATTTAGTTCAAAATAATTAAAACACATTTAGTTTATCTATCTTACCGAGATAGGAGACTTTGAAATCCATGGTCCGTTTTCCGAGTAAATCACGGCCTTCCTCTTCCCTATGAAAAAAGAATATGATACCGACCTGATTTATATGATTCGGTGGTTACTAATGCGTAGTGTACTAATTACTTTTATGCAAAGCATGAGCACACTGGACCAGAAGCTCTCGAGGTCTAAACTTGTGAAACGAGATTCCAGGTTTATGTATTCATAAATCTCAGACCTCTCAGCTTTTTATTTGACTGGTTGAGTTGAGACTCGGTCAGCTTTTGCTACTGGACCACCGTATTGGCAAACAATGAATATACGGGCATGAGAGACAAGTGGAAGATTCATTAGTACACAATATTCTCTTAATAGTGCCCTCAGGTTAGCTCGGCTTCTCTTACACTCCACGCGTATAAATCTTTTGTCACTGACGTTCGCATTAGTAGTAGTAGCGGTGTATGTATTATATTGCTTGCTTACATTAATGGTCGATGGGTGCTGATGATAAAGTCGGGCTTGGAGTTTTTGTACACAAGCCGGGAGGAAGTTTGAAGCCACTGCCAAGCACCATCCTTCGTCTGCAGTCTGTACGCTATCAACCCTGATGCTCCCGTTTTCAGCACTGAAGAGAATCACATCAAAAGCACATTAAAAGAGGGTTTCATTTTCATATCATATTCACATTCACGTGTTATACGTGTGCTTTAATGCTCTTACTCACGTTCTTGATGTGCCGAAGCGACATACGCGAGGTCTTCAAAATGAACGAGGTCATATCCTCCCATAGTGGTTAGTTCTGAATCCGCATAGTTAAAGAGCATTTTGCCCCTTTGGTCCATCGACACCAAACTGAGGTCGAGCTTGTGCTTGCTCTTGAACATGACTTCCTTTTGCGGCACTTCCAGCAAACTCGGCGGTCCGAACGGAGTGCAGAGTGCGAACAACGCCAATGGAGGATCCTCCGTTTTACGATTTTGACCATGCAAAATCTTTATTCTTCCCCGGATGTCCAGTCTCTATTTAATGGGTTCATAGGATAGAAAAAGAGAAAGATTTTCTCTCTTGTAATCATTTTTTGGGTGAATAGAAACACATAAATATGAGCACACACAAAAGCCTTGTGTCTCTCATCCTAACACACGCAACATGATGTATTGCTGATGAGCATACGCTACTATACCGTGAGTGCTCTGGGGTGAAATGAGATACAAGGGGAAGTTCTTATATATTGTCTTTCTTATGCGAGCTATTATGGCTTGCTTTTGCTGGTAGATCAATACATTTCGGGTACTTCCGTGTTACATGTCCCTATATATGAATGCCTGCTGCTCAATTTTCTCTGATAGCTTCTAATCGGTAATGTGCATCTTTAAAAAAACCTTTTTTCCTTTCGGAAACACGTAATTTAGCTGTCTGACTCATAAGTTTCGGGAAGAAACGATCGATACTCTGAGCTGCTGCTTGGTGGTGGTAGGTAATATAATGTGTTCCCTTTCTCTCTTCTTCTTATATGCAAATGGGTACATAAATGCTGTTTTAGTTAAGCTCTGAACTTACGAGAAATCCGGAAGTGTTGTCGAGCAAACATCTGAACCTGACGGTGAAGGATCTCTCAAGGAACGAGTAGTGATCTGGAGTGTGGATCGTCTCATTTAGTGAAATCCCGGAGAGCTCAGAAGGACAAAAGGCGTTCCATATCAATTGACGCTGGAGCTCCTCTCTGTCTTCCGAATGGACTAGCTCGTACACTGACTGATGAACTATGTCGGACTAAAATTAAATGAGAGAATGAGTTAAAAAATGTAAAATGTTAGATTGCCATTGTTATATAAAGTGTTGTTTGATTTAAGGATCTTTGGGTTTGTCTATGGTCTTTTTATACCTGGTGGAATCCCAAGTAGCTTTCGATGCTGTGCGTTGCGAAAAATACCTCGCCGTCACATGTGAGAATCAAGAGGAAGCCGTTGAGAGCCTGGATTAAAGAGTAAGAAAAAAGGGTTTGAATGTTGAATTCAAGAAAGGATATCATATCATATCACGAATAATGGTTTTGGTTTTTGAATTCCCGTGGAGAAACCTGTCGACAGGTTAAGCTTCTTTGTTATTTAAAAGCGAGACTGAGTTGTTTATTGAGCCTTCTCCTCTTTATTTATTTTTCGCCAGTAGTTCACTTGTCAATATTCATGTGATTCTGGTCAATCAACATGGTGGGGTGGCTCACCACTAAACATCTCGTTTTCATATTTTATTATGATTCTTTAGACAGTTCTCAAAGTCTGATGAAGAAGTTGAAACTATTTTGTTCTTTCTTGTCGATTTTTATCCTGTCTAAATATTTTTTTGTTGTAAAAATGAACTCAACTCTACGCCCACTGGAATGTGTGTGTGTAGTTTCAGGTCAAACTCAAACTTTTGGATAGATTTTCTGGAAATGTATGGCATTTGGGGAATTGGATAGGGAACAGCAAACAGCACATTACTTATTTTACTGCTTTTACGAAAAAGAACAGGCCAGGGGAATATATTATATATGTTCTCTCTCGTATGATGATCATTATGAGTTTTTTTATTACGCGTTCCTAATGTGAACAAAAAATGGAGGTAGAATAGAATATATACGGACGTAGCGCATACGCTTTTGATGATGATCAAGTGAACGTGAACGTGTATACCTGGAATATACACTGAACGTGTTGCTTGACATCTGATTTATTGAACAAATTTGTTACTGCCAAACGGGTTAATAAGCTTTTATGTGTTTCTTATTCTCAACTCTTCTTTTGGACTTTTTTGGGGAAAATATGTCTTAAATTATAACGATACGATATGAAGAGAGAGAGAGAGTTAACCTAACATAACGTTGAGCTGTTTTTTTTATTTTTTGCTCTGATAATTCCTGTGGGAATCAACGAGAGAACACATCTCTGAGCATCATCATCATCTTGTAGATCGTGTGGGTCGAAGAGCCAAACTCTTTTGTTTCATTTTCATTTCATAATGCTCGGTGATTCAAGTAAAATACTTGAGAATTATATGTATTATGTAAAGGCTAAAGGCTACTTTATCCTTGTTCCCCGGAAGATTTACCAGATTTCGGGGATCTAGGCTGAGAGAATCTAATACCAAGTTTTTTGGAGTTGAATGAGCAGAATATTCATTGTGAAAAGAAAAGAGGAATTCTTGTTGAGATGTAATGCGTTTCTATCATGCGATTGTAATTCAATTTTGGCAAAAGATTTCCATTCGTGTGTGATTGCTAATGTGATTAAGAAACTTTTTCCGCTCTCTCGTCTCTCTCACTCTCTCTCTCCCGTATTTTGGGAGAACGAGAAGCAGAAGCAGAAACTTTTATATATATTTAATTCAACTCGGAGTTTCCTGGCTCAATTTTCAGGTTTACCTGTAGAAAAAGTTCTCCATCGAGTGGCGTGTGATCAAGGGCTGTCATCTCAGATGAAGAAGTGAGAATCGCACGTCTTGCCTGATTACCATTGTAATCCCCAGACATTGGGTCCTCCTTCTCACGCAATATCGATACTGAAAATTAAACAAAAAAAGTATTCCAATTCAATCAACTCAGCTCTCACTTCATCCCACACAACTTTTTCCCCATTACTCATTTGTATTTGTGTCGTATAACATAAAAGCATTCTGAATTCAGAGCATAATATATAATATTACTTTTCCCTTTTGTTCTTTGTTCAAAGTCAAGCTCCCAATATGAGTCTCAAATGAGCAATAAAATATTTCACCGTGATGCGATTATATCCGGATTAGCTATTTACTCATGAGCTCATACTGCTCTCACCCCTTTCATTCCAGACAAAAGAGGCTTTTCGGGTTTATACTCACACAAACACACGCCTAATTCGCGTATATATACTAAAGCCCTGCATTTATTAACTTGTAATTAAGAATCCAGAGGCTTGATCCCTGCTGTGTGTTAGAAAACCCTATGTGCTATACTGTATCATACATATTAATAAGTATACACTACACTGTGTTGTTCATAATGTTACTTGTCGTGTTTGTCCAGGTAAAATAGCTCGTGTAATGTAACCCGATTTTTTTTTGTTTCTCGTTCACTCTCACTCAGCTTAACTCAGTCGGGCTCTAAGTTGTCGGGAGAAGAAGAAAAAGAAGGGAGAGAAAACGAAACGAGAGGGTTTGGCATTATGCTGCTGAATATTATGTAGGAACAAAAAATCGTTACAACAACATAGTGAACAAGCACAATATACAAGCACAATTCACACACGTGTGATGATCATCGACCAGAGAACAAGAGAAAAGGCAAAGGGGGAACTTGTACTTTCTCTCCCCCACAACACATTACCGTTTCACCAATGTAGCCGGGTATAATAGAGAAGCAAACCAGGTATAAATTTGAAATAAAGGACCGCACCTAGTCCAGCTCAGAGTGACTCACAGCAGCTTCCTAATGAGTAAATGGGAGAATGAAATGGTGCATTGTGTGATATTCTCCTTTAAACAGTGTGCATTATTGTACCATGATTTAACTATAAACTATATATATGGAGTGAGGTGTTTATACGAGATGTGACGAAATCAAAGCGGGTATTATTGATAACCCGTTAATGAGGATAGGAAAAGATGACGTTAAGAAACACATGGTGAGATGTGAGTGACACGACGGGCACACTATATGAGGTAAATCACGCAAGTAAACAAGAAAAGTGCGACCTTAACCCTGAGACGTGCTATGCTACCGTATGAGAGTTTGTTGTGTGCACACATACTCATATAAGTGAGTTTGAAAATAATATCGCGTTTGTAAAACCCTTTAAGCACGAGATGCATGACCAATCGCGATTATTATTGATAGGAAATAGGGAGTGCACGCAACGCAGTAGTAAAAATGCAAAAAACACGTGAACATGACCACACTTAACTTTTTCTATAATTTTTAGCATGCTTTGGTAGTTCTATATAGTAGAGCTACTACAAACCCGACATGCCGAAACACTACTACGTGTTCTTTTAACTGTAATAAATCATGCAAAATATCAAGCTTCACCCGCTTGTCACGAATATAATCATGCGTGTACTCAAGTATAGTTAGCGCATCTTAATAAATAACACACGCAAACCAACACGTCATGATCATGATGATCATCAACGCTACCAACAAACCACGCGTTGCCCATTTACAAACCAACAGGTCCCCCGGATCATTATATTAGCCAAGCCGGGAAACCTGGAGAATGAAATGCAACCCTGAGCTTGTTTTAGTTTTTTTAACCTTAAGTTTTAACAACTTAATTAAAACCAATGAAGATAAGGGTTTTAGAAAGAGAGAGAGAATTCATTCTCCGAAATTATTCTGGCATGTCAAAGGTCAAGCAATATACGAGCGTACGGATTATTAGCATATGTTAGTGTAGGGTGAGTAAATCACTATAACGTACATNCAATGAAGATAAGGGTTTTAGAGAAAGAGAGAATTCATTCTCCGAAATTATTCTGGCATGTCAAAGGTCAAGCAATATACGAGCGTACGGATTATTAGCATATGTTAGTGTAGGGTGAGTAAATCACTATAACGTACATGAATCCGTATAATAGAGCCATCAACAATCTACGCTCCTCGTTTGTTACACGCGGAGAGACAGAAATATTAGGACTTGGGCAGTGGGGATGCATTCGTTTCACATAAATATTTCTTTACTTAACTTTATGTATATGAGCTTTCTCAACCTGTAATATTACATATTTATAACCCTCAATTCAATGTACTTTACTTCACGAATAAATAAACAAGGACCCTGCTAAGATGAAACTATCGTAAATTGTTGTTACTTTACAAGTATTTTACTTATGAATATGAATACCAAAAACTCTTGGCTGGAAATAAACCATCCCTTTGATAACATAAAATAGCGTAGCGTATAAAAGCTCTTTGGCTTTTGAGCATTGGTATGGTGTTGGTATCGGGTGCAGTGTGCAGTGCAGGCGTATATATAGGAATGCGGAGAGGAAAACGGGTTAAAGTTTCATGGTGAAGAAGCCGTGCTAAGGTTTATTTCTCGAGACGTATCGGATTTCTCGATCAAACGCATCATCATCATCAGGAGAGCTCTCATCATCATGTGCTTGAAATTGGGGTTGACGGGTTGTGTTGTGTGGACACAAGATTAGATTTCAGTTTCTGGAGGATTTTATTTGGATTCTATCAATACGGGCTCGAGTGTCAGAGCATGTTGTTTTAAATCCTGTTTGACACTTTTTCTCAAGCATCAGATACACATTGAGATGAATTGTTGACAGGTTATGAACAAAACTAAAAAGCATGATGATGGGGATTGATGGGGCTTCAATATTGAACGAGAGTATCGCATATACACACATCGAGAGAGTTATATATCCCCCCAATTATATGTTCCTCGAGCGTCTTTTTTATGACACACTAACGCGCAGTTGTAATCAGGACATAAAATACTCGTTAAAAAGTTAAAATATATATACAGATACACTCGAATGTGTGAAGTGAAGAAGCAACACTCTAAATCCTAAAAGTCAATTTGGATTGAGTTGTAAAATTTTTGCCATTTTCTCCCAATTTTTTTTCAGTCGCAACAATTTTCTTGGGCTCAACTCAAACAA